>JAYJLV010000027.1:643573-668821 GCA_036873485.1 Torymus texanus | reverse complement strand
TATATATATATCTACACAATATTTTTACAACGCTTACGGCATTACCCGCTCGTGTCATCCCGCACGCTTCACAACCACCACACGTACTACACCACGTACACGTATGTCTCTCTTTAACACCTCATACTCCATCCACTGTACATAAACACTAACCCAGCTGCTCCAGCCAACTCCCGAGAGACTAACCACCTTCGCTCGCTTCCCCGTGTTTTTCTTTTTCCACCCACAACAGGCACTAAGGCTTCCCGGAACGTTACAGAAACTCGATGCCTTCCTCGACGCCAAGACGAAAGCTTTAGCGGTTCTCGACGAGGGTAACAAAGCCAAAAACGCTGCGTTTGAAATTGACGGAAGTAAATCTGCTACCAGTGAATTCATCAACAAATTCATCGCTCAGAAATTGAAAGCAACAAGTGGTAGCGTAGGTCCACTTATCAATGCTGGTACAACATTCCTGACCAGTGCCAAACAAGGTCTTGCCGGTGCCTTTGTGTCCAAATTCGCACCCCTTAGCTCACTCAGTGGTGGTCTTGCCGGTGGTCTATCCGGTGCTTCTGGTAATTTTCTTTTTTTTTTTTATTTTTTCATTAGTAGGGAGTGGTTGAAAGATCGCGTTGCTAAGTGTAGTATTTTGCAACTTTTATACGGATAAGAAACGTATTACGGCGAGGCAATGGACGCGCGTATAATATGTGTATAGGAGAGTAGAAAGCGCTTATTGAATTTATATACGAGTAGCAAAATGAGATGCAGGTGCGCATAAGTGAATAAGTAGCGGCGGTTGGTATGCCTCGGACGTTTGTTTCTATACCTGGGTGTATAGTATATAAAAGAGTTTTAGCTTTCGCGGTACATTGCATTCCATTCGGTATATATATGTATACACATATAGAGTAGCTTAGACTCTCTGACACTCGTAAACTGCTTTTTTACGCCGCTTAGAAGCAACGTAAAATTTTCCGCGAGTTAGTGTAATTGTAACGTACTTATTAGTACGAAAACTTTTTTATTGGAACACTGGAATTGTCTTCGATTAATTATTCATGGATAGGGGTATAAATGTAGAAATGGATTAATGGCAGTTTTGTAATTTGCATTGTTATGTTATATGTTATCGTGTAATTGCTAATTATTGTTTTCTTTTATAACTTAATCGCAGTTATTTTAGACCATACTCGAGTCTGTCTTAACAGTTTATTACAACAGAGATAATACTTGAAAATGTATTTCATGAGAGAAACATTTCATAGAATACACCACGCACTCACATATGTTACGTGTTACGCAACTAATCTCACAGAATCAAGATTTAGTTTAATACTCGTTTGACTACTTTCAACCATTATCTACTTCAAAATATTGTTGTTGAAATAGAATTTTAAATATGTCGTGCTGCAGAAGGACTATTAAGTTGAATTTCGAAAAATAATGTTCAATCACATTTGCAATCAATTAACTAAACTGAATTTAATACATTGCTCACAATGTTAATAAAAACAAGTTGAACAGATAAAAGTGACATATGAAACATATATCAGCTCTTCATATAATTTTTAAAAGAGAAAGTTATAATATTGCCATTAAATAATTCAAAACCAAAGAAAAATGCTCATCATACGTTCAACTTTCGCCTTCTCCAACATATATATTAATATTTATACACTTCTATCCAACCATAAACCATAACCACCACACCTATGTATCAAAAACAATTTCTAAACCAACCTCCACCCCCTTAAAACCTCATTACCACCCACCAAATACTACACCTCACACATTATTATCACTACCAAAACCCCTGTACTAAACATATCTTCCTCTTATCACCACAGGTGGCAACGGCGACGACGGTTCAAACGGCGGTGGCGCCGGTGGCCTTGGTGGTAGCAACAGCGGTAGCTTCATCACCGGCCTTCTGGGCAGTTTGAGTGGTAGCAGTGGTAATGGCGGTGGCCTCGGTAGCCTAAGCGCTGGTTCCGGTGGTTCCAACGGCGGTGGTAACAGTGACAGCTCGAGTGGTATCAGCGTCGATTTCCCATCGGCAAGCGCTGACGCACATTCCAGCGCAGGTTTCGCCAACCTCGGCGGCGGGGTAGGAAGCAACGGCTATAATTGAGCGAGGCGACGCGTTCTGACGTCCGTTGAAGCACGCGGTTTCTCTCGTAGATGATTTGAGATCTGGGAAGTCCTGTGTGGAAATCTTAGATCGCGATTTATTTTTTTTTTTTTTAAGTAGGTGATGAAAAGAAGGATGGGTGTTAGATTGTTTTTGAGAGAGATGGTTTAGCATTCTGAAACGTTAGGAGGAAGTCTTTTTTTTATGATGTAAGAGAATATGTTTATGGGTTGTCTTGAGTAGACATGTAGATAAACGTCGATCTAATTGGTTTAATTGGGAAGCCGGAAATTTGGTTAGTTAATTATTGTTAATTTTGTAATTTGAAGTTTTTTTTTATGGTTTAAAGCGACTCATCATATTGCAGTAAACGTGTATACGGCTATTTGTACTTTTTTCCGCTGTGTTTGTTGTGTAAAGTTATTATTTGGTAACGGCCGAAAGTAGCTCGCGATCTATACGTGCAAATAAAAATTTTAAATTGGAAATAAAATGCGCCTTTACGCGGTTATAAAGTTACATAAAATGGAGGAAAATATTTAATTCAGCGCGTTTGAAAGTGTGCGGTTACATACGAAAAAGGAACTGTGGAAACGATATACATACGCCATATATTAGTGAAACGGTTGTTGTTTATCTTTTTTATAGTTGATTGACAGTTGAAGGCATTTAGTCAAATTTTCTATTACTGTAATTTATTTTGATGAATTCAACGGGCGATATATTAAACCAGTTAGAAGGTTACGTTATGAGGAACCGTCATTTCTACTCAGGACAACCATAAATAATTTTTAAAGATATATATTTTTATAAAAAAAAAAACAAAAATCCGGTAACCGAACAATGATAATGATAATATTAGTAGTAATATTCAGTTAAAGCTTATTCTTTCCTATACTACGCTCTGCAATAATCTAAAGTGGATAGAGTAATAGTCACTCCGACGATTTGGCGTTAATATAACAACCGGTAGAGAAATCGTTCATCACTTCTTTCTTTCTTGATATATACTGAACGAAACGTGCAGCCGATTTAATGCTTCAGCGGATCGAGGAAGTGCGGTTTCACTGCCGAGCTAAAGAGAGCCGAGCATAGCAAATCTAAAACAAAACGCACACGCCAAGCTCGAAACTTTTGATCAATCACACCCCGCACGATATTATACATATATATTTACGACCGTTGTATGCATATAATCAGTGTACATATATCTATACATTTAATCCAATTTAACTCGAGGTATTAAGCGTCGCTCGGCATGAACCAATCGTATGTCCTCTAAACAAAAAAAAACACCGTAGTATCTCCATTCACACACCACATTGACATATTTACACATTACACTATCCTGTACGATATTCCATATGTACATTTTCCTTATAAAATTTTCCTTTACTATGTTTTTTTTACTTTTTTTCTGGAATGTGACTATTGTCCGTAACGTGTAAGTGACTGTATAAGTAGTTTTTTTTTGGTTGCCCTTGAGTAGACCCTTTTTAAGTGAGAAACACACAGACGTGAATGTTGCATGAACATATCAATTTTTTTTTTAACGCGGGCATGTGGATCTGCTCGTCGTCCGTGAGTTTTGAAAGTGTTGTTGTCGTTGTTGTTGAATTGGAATGAGAGTAGAGTAACACACATGATATAGAGGTACGGCTCAAGACTCGTTCTTGAAAAATCCCGTTCAATTAACACACTTCATGTATTGCTAGGATTTTGTGTCTAACATCAATATATTGTTTGTATGAGTAAGAGTGATTTCACAGTGGCTTATTTGACTCTTTTTATAATAGCAAGAGATATGGTCTCAATGAAATTTTCTAATCATATCTAATTTTCTGTTATTTAATTTTTCTCAAACGGTTTCTCGTAATTAAACAATTCGTGACACTTTATCATTTTTAACGTTAGATCTTGTAACTTTGACAAATCTCGTTCCACGTTTGTTTCTTATTAAAACTGCATAGTATTGCGCACAAATGACTTCCACTACGACCGGTTGCATTAATAATACGCACATCAATAAAATAAGGAAAAAGTGTCACGTTCAGACCCAATTTCACTCTCAAGGTCAGTTACAACAAGGCCATACCGCACACGAACTATCGGTTACGTTCCTTTCGCAATGTCGAAGAAAAGAAAAGTAAAAGAGTCAAATTCGTCGCTATTACGATCGTATATATATACAACAGCACCGCAACCATCTGTACATACGTGTCTAGCGAGTATATGTATATATACATAGTAATAATAATAACAAATGTCCAATGCATGAAGCACGATCGAGTCAAGCACGTCAACATTCATCCAACCACCAATAAATAATCCAAAACAAAAAAAGTCATAACATTCTCTCCAACGAGTCTGAAAGTTCGACTGTGTGTTGTAATTCACGAACTTTAGTACGATTACACGCCGCCGAATCCACAAGGGTACTACGCCTATGGCCGATGATGTGACGGTCCAGAGTCCGGATGAGAGGCCACAACGATGACAACAGCGACGAGGATGAGATTAGAGGCATGGGGAGCTACTGCAATGGTGAAAACAACAACGACGACGATTATGGTCCTGACGATGAAGGACAAGACCGTGCGACCACGGTCACATACACATACACGCACTATGGGAATGATAATGACGGATAATCAAAATGTCTCTACGCGCTACGTGGCCATATTTCGAAAGGACATTACTATCGCATGAATCTCTTTCCTTCTTCTTCTTCTTATTTTTTTTTATTAATGTTATTTTTTATTTTTATTATTATTATTGATATTATTATTATTGTGTTTTGCTCCAGTGCGAATCGCCGAAGTGTGATTATATAGCACATGTCGAACGCGTTGCAACAGCGCCACACGCGCGCGTGTCTGTATATCTTTATTTTCTATAATGTATATGTATAATTATATGTGTTACGCGCGCAATGCGCCTTCGTTCTTCTCTCTCTCTCTTTTTTTTACTATAAATACACATAGAAATGTAACGATTGTGTAATTGTTAGGAAAAGAGGGCGCGTGCGTGCGAGTTTATACACGACACGCTGGATTTTTTTTTTTGTTCATGTAAGCGACATCGGAAAGTAGAGTATGGCTGTAAATAAGCGTCAGGCAGGTGCGACGATCGAGATGCGATTTCTTTGTACTTGCAGATATATAATAAACAAAGGTTGGAACCACGACGAGTCTTTAGCGCATGTTGTTACATGTTGATCGATTACGAATTGTACAGTGTACTTCCGACATTGAGGTTTCATGTATATACACACACGCGTATACGTATAACGAGGTTCGATACGTAATAAATTTCTAGTTTTCAGGAACTTGTAATCAAAATTCGTTGTAAGTCGGTGAAGTTTTTACGTTGTCAATCAAAATTGATGCTAATCGTTAAGTAGAATAAGAAACTAAGCAAAATTTTTATTTTTTTATTAGTATATAAAGAACGTAATGTTATTAGATTGTTACCTAGATATAACGTGAGAAAATTGTAAGTGAAGGAAACAAAATCAAAAATCAAAACTTGCGATAGGTTTAGGGATGAAAGATTACGTGTATAGTAAAGATGTACGTTAAAGACTCGTCGATTCTGAAATCGTCAAGCTCAATTCCGAGCCTGCAATCGATCGAGCCGCCTAGCGATTGTAAATAACGCACTTGTAATGTTCACCACGAGGCACGAATAATAATGATAAATGTTGTCAAATAAATCGAATGTTACTATATATAAAACTCTGACGTGACTGTCTTTAATCATCGTCACATATATACAGACCACACACACACACACACACACACATATATACACACATACCTATATATACATATAAATATACATATCAAGTTCCGATGCTCTTTCTCAATATCTCCAAGCACTCGACGATGCACCGCACACCTAACTTAACTATATATTGCGCGCGTCTGACCCGAGCGGGAACGTTACCACTTGCGCGGCGGCATCGGGACTTTTTTCGGGGTCGCGATCATGATGATGATGATGTTGTAGCACTGCCACTTCGAGAGAGTTACCAGAACGAAGATTCTTGCCATTCTTGCATTTATTCTTAGATTATCTTTGTAATTGTATGAAACTTTTTTTTTTTAATATAATATATATATTTACTTTTTTATGTGTTGTTGCATTAAAGACATGATCGTGATATGTTGAATTGTCTGGGTTTTTCATTTCTATTAACCTTCATCCGTCGACTTCTCTCAAGATATGGTTGTTAAATAAAGGATTGATGAATTATTTGACATGATCAATCGCTCAAAATTGTGAGGAAATAAGGTAAAAGATTGTTGAAAAAATGGAAATCGAACTTTTTGAAAAGCTAGCAAAATTAATTATCAAATAATTATATATTTTTCATAAATTTGTATATATTTTGTATATATAATTCTAACATTTTCTATTTTTGTAAAATAAAAACTAACATTACATAAAATTCTCTTTACTAATTAAAAAATTTAATTGTTTACAAAATAATAATAAAAAACAAAAAAAATTTCTTTGGAAACTTGATAAATCATAACTAATTTTCTATTATAACTATTGTTCAAAATCATCTAATCGTATTTCTTTAAATAATCAAATACAAAAATTCTAAATTCACTAAAAAATCTGAACGAATTTTTCGATAGCACGGTCGCTGAGTTGATTGTTTTTATTTGCGCAGAATAAGATTCGCACGACAACGGAGGAAGACATTCCCGAATTCGACAGGACGAAGGTGTCGCTGGACATTCCACCGCAAATTTTTGGTGGAGGATTCACTCTTATTACTAATATCAGTAAAATTATTAGTAGTCTGATCATGGTAAAGTCTCTTTATCTCTGCATTGCACCGCATAGCAGTAGAACAATTTATTACTAAGCATCGAGAAAGTAGTTGTACTATAAAAATGAATTGATGAGTTTAGACTGCAGCATAAACCAAAGTAGTTTCTAGTCGTTAAAAACATTTCTACATGGTAAAACAAGTTCAGTAACTGTTTTGATTTAACCAAGTATTTTCTCAATAATATAATGCCATGGAAATTATCCTTATTGATAAAATTCAACTTTATAAAGTTATTAAACATCTATTGAGTCATAAATGAATAAAATATGGCACCTCAATTGCAAAAATGCCTGAGGATAAACTAAAAAATTAAAATAATGTTAAGGTCGTCTTATCGAAAACGAAACCAAAATTTCGACTTATTAGGCAGGCGAACTAAAGGTCAAGCACTCATTATTTCATTATTTCAACATAAAAAAGAGTCATTCATAAGTTACACTTTTATTCACTTGATACATAAACTCACTACTTACTGCTCTCGATACGCGGCCGCGAAGGACCAATGGCCGCTCGAACTCGTTTCCCTTCACTCGAGAGACGATTGCAAAACTCCCGCTTATTGCACTCGCGATTTTTGCAAAATTCGCTTTTTCCATTTCACGTTTCGCCTCGTTTGTATTAATCTTACACATGCGAACAAAGCACGAAGGCTACACGAAGCGGACAGTGTACTAGAGCGCTTGATCGTTTGTTTACAGTTATTTATTGAATTTCAGTCGGAATATAAATTCTCATTTCTCCGCGTAGTGTACGTGATTATTGCTGGTGAGGAAAGGCTTTGATAATGTAGATGGTTTATTAAGCGAGTGTAGGCATAAATATATGTGGCTAAGAAAATAGTTGAGATCATACATCATCTAAAGAATTATATTCATTATGCAGAAATAGTTGAGCAACTTATATAAATATCGAAATATTATGTCAATTCCGTTATTATGTCAAAAAAATTTTTATAGTGAGGATTACCTATATTAAGTTCCATTTCTGAAAAAACTAGTTATTTAAAATTTTCACATAAAAAAAGTATAATATATTTTAATTTTAAAATCTGTAATTTTGAACTTTTTTTCTTACTTTTTGATTATGACTTATTTATTAAAAAAATGATTTCATCGATAAATGGCGAGTTTTTGTTTTAATAAAATAAAAATACGAAATTCCGTTTATCTATATTATACGTTATATGAATACAAATATTATAATGTAATTGTTTATAATCATTTTTATTATGCATAATTTATAAAGCTTTTTCAAGAAAAGGTGACTGCTTTGTAAAAATTACTTGATTTATTATTGCTGACAACTTTTTTATGATTGAAAAAAATAAAATTGCACACTGGCAAAAAAAGCAATGTGACATCATAATTAATGGAAAATTCATCAATAATAGCACAACTGTCAATCACAGATATTGGATATACGATAACAATGGAATAGAAGTGAACGTGTACCCTTGATTAGGATTAATGCATGGTTCATGTTTATTTTTTTAAATAACGATTCATTTTCATAGCCTCGATGTAGCATCCTATTGGTCTGATTTTCCGCTCACGTTTCTTGAATGGAAAAATTATAAATTTCACTCGCGAATAACTTTCAATATGCACAACTGCAAGTCATCGTCGCTATTCCAGAATTTTACTTTTTCATTTGCGTAGTCACCTGAAAACATTTAAACTTAGATAACCTATAAGAAAAATATTAATTGTAAATCTGAAATTTTTACAGGGCTATACATGCGGTTTCATAAAAAATAGTATCATCTACATTTTAAACTATATTATTTTTATACCAACTACCATAGTCATATTATATAAATACTAGATATCTAAATTTGTGTAAAACAATGACTTACCAATTTATTAATTTTTCAGAATTCGGCTAAGAGAACGGAATCTGTACTAGAAGTATTCAAGCCACTTTTCCGAGGAAAGTTCGCTATCAAAGGTTTACCGTCCGACAACCCAAAATGAGTTTAAGATATTGACAAATAAACGCTTTCCAAAAGTTGACTGTTAATAATTGGAAACTTAGAAATCATCAAGGGATATCATCTAAACTCCATCTAATTTTACACGAAAACTACCTTCCCTGAACTTCAATTCTACATGTGAATGAAGATTAAATTTTAGTTCTTATTTTGTAATATTGTTGTATAGAATTAAGACTACAGCTAATTTGCTGTGGTTGTGTGATTCTTTTGTGAATGAATTGTATGAGATTGGTGATTTTCCACAATAGGTATATATAAATTTTATTTAAGAATGTTGTTACACAAGGAAAATGTTTGGATACTAAAGCACTTTTTCATTTCAAAATTTCCTTATATCAAAATGATTAGACATAATTATATTGCAGAATATTTTTTATAATGCATTAAGTGTTTTAGACAAAATAATGATTTTGTTCATATGTTCAAACGTGTTTGAATATCAGAATGTTTTCCTTGTGTTGTTTGAATGCTAATTTAATTGCCATTCTTATGTTTTGAAAAATTTAATATAGGTAATTAGAAAAATGTAAAAAATTATGTTAAATAATTCTACCGATATTATTACAAAATAATGTACCTTAAAATTATTAGTAATATGTGTAGCCAGTTAGATTATTACTATTATGCTGAAAATGATACATAATTGGACAACAGCACAACAGTAAGCAGCTAAATTGTAATAGAAATTCTTACTTTAATATAAAAAACAATCTAAGGTAAAAATTTCAAATAGTCTTATGATAAGTAGTTGTAAAATGTTAATATTGTTTATATTACAATCGTTAACATGAGATGCTCTTGATGTCAAGAACTTTTTAAATATAGAATTTTTTGATAATATATGTTAATGCGTTTCCTAAAACTGTGCCAAATTAGGAAATAGCTGCCATGTTCGTGTTATAATTTACGTTTACTGATGCATTAATACATAGAAAAAGTTATATAAATGGTGCTGGAAATCATTTATAGATATAAGTACCAAAGTTAGACCATATGATAATGAGCGATTTAAATCAAAAAGGGATTGATCGAAATTATTATCATAAACATATTTATAATATAAAAATTAAAAAAAATAATCTAATTTTATATAAATTTGTAAACAGTTAACACTGTTAGTGACGTCTATAACGGATGCTCATACCAAAATATTTTAGTATACAGAGTATAAGTATATTCTATAAAAATTATAAAGTATGTTATGGGTTAATAAATAATTATTATAAAATTTATAGGATTGTAATTATGAAACACAATTCATAAATATTTACTGCATTATATAGAAAAGTTTTGTAATAAAATATTGTGAAATCTTTTAGATATTGTAGATAAAAAGACCCAATGTTAAAAATATTTTAAAACGAAATTGTAAGATTGAACCTACTGTTTAATAACGAAAATGTCTCACATTATCTTAAAGGAATGTTTTATACCGACAGAGTTACCTACCGTACCGGTATCTATATTTTTAGTTAAATATTTATTGTTATTAACTTTTCCCACATAATAAAAGCTGACCTATACGAACGAACTTATTATATAATCCCAGGACAGATTTCAAATTAATCTATTGAAAATAAAGAGAAAATTTTAAAACTCTGGGACGTCATATTTAGAAGTTGGAATGACTGGATATTCCAGCTCTATTTTTAATTAGTTAAAAAGTTTGGCTTTATGCGTCTTCTCGTAGAATTAAAATAATGGATATAATAATAATTTTTAATAAAAAGAAATCTTTAGATCAGTGCAATGAAAAGCTCTGTCAATATAAAAAATTCTCAAGAGTAATATTTATTTGCAAAACGATATTTATATAAAATAGACCACGCAACTATATCCAAGAATTTTTCGGATTAAAGAATAAAGAGGTCGTCTAAACCTTGTTTTCTAAATTAAAATTGGGTTTTGATATTTAACTAATCGTGAATCTATTTTTGTTACTCTTATAGAAATGCGGCTTAATGTAAAAATAATTCTTATATTAATAATTGTATAACGCATATGAATACTATTTAATTAACGATGGTGTTTAACTATACCAGAAACTAATTATAATTATTGTATTTTTTAAATATATGATAAAAATGAAATGTCATAATATCTTGCTCATAGAGTAGTTACAAGTAAGTGATAGGAAAATATTATTAAGTAAGGAAAGAAAAATCTAAAGGAACGAAAATAAGAGTATGATAGAAAATTGCAAAGTTTTAATTAATTGATTCACTCAGAATATATATACAATAAAATATACAATAAAAGCTATACTGATACTGTGTCGTTCAATTGCAATAATATCAATAGGAATAATGAAGTTAAACTATCTACAATTGTCAATAAAAATAATCGATGAATTACTAATTAATAAATTAATTACAAATAAAGTAGGAATATATAAATGCATTCAACTTTAAAACTTAATACTAACGATCCATGGGCTTGTAGAAGCACCAATTAGAATGATAAATGATTTTGTCGTTTAATTGGGATCGATAGGATCCACTTTGTACATCTTCTCAATACCTATGTGTTTGTTAAACGAAGGTACTAACTCTGAATCCATTTCGATCCAACTCGATATTCATTTGAAAAAGATATGACGTTACAATTAAATATTTTTTATTCCCATTCAAATGCGAATTTTTTTTATTGAATCCTATCCAGGGTGAATCACTCTTTTCTTTCACATACATTTATTTAAGAAGATCTTAAAATTAGACAGAGTCAGCATCTTATACCACACCTGCACTTTAGTTTCTATTTTAATTGATAACTTCTTTATATAAGCAACATCAGTAACAATATAGAATCAGAAACAGTTTTGGAACGTAAATTTCAGAAAACTACCAAAACCCTGATCAGTACCGTTTATTTTTGCTACAAATGCAATGGCAACATAGTAGTCGAAGTAAGAAAAAGACGTTAAATATCCAAAAAGCTATTCAGTATATTTCAATTTTTTATTGGTATCACAATTGCAGAAAAATAAGTCCGACCCATGGCGCGTGTCGCACTTTCTCCCACGCGCAACAATCCCTCCTTTTACAACTCAGATACGAAAGAAGCGACTTGTAACTGAAATTTACGACCACCCAATCATTCGATCGAGTAAACATCAATTACAGGCGAGGTATGTACGCGCTGCGGACAATGAACAGGTAAATCAATAACATTATGGTAGTGAACTTCCGAGCTGCACGACTTCGTCTCACGTAACTGTGCTGTTGCACGAAAATGAGAGGGAGAAGAGAAATAATGTAATCGAAGAATCGTGGTATTGGGCGGGCAACTCATTGTCGAGTGTCCTTACGATTAATACGCAGAAATAAACATAACTGTGAAATTCATATTTTTATTTCTGGTGTTGGTATATCAACTATTAATTATTGTAATTATCTATTATAGATAATTTTGATTAATGATATGAATCTAAGGTTAAATTTATCCTGTAAATAATTAATATTTTAGTAAAACTACAAAGATATACCTTTATTTGATTCATTTTACATTAAAACTTCCATAAGTAAATTTAATTTTGTTCAGTTCAAATTGCTTCAAATTTAATGCACTTGCTCATGAAATTAAAGCATAATCAATGAAAAATTTCTTATTTATATGAATTATTTTCATTTACATTAAATTTTATTTCTGCATTGTTAACAGTATATGATTACTGTAATTGTATATAAAAATTAACTTTTATTCAACTGTTTAACACCACTTTCGTTATCAATTATACCATAAATCACATTTTACACATTGCACAATTATCTTATCCGCCACGACTTCAGAGACACGATATACCTGGAAATTCCTCTCTCTGTTGAACCAGGATCTGCACTGTACAACTGATTTTCGACTGTACGTGTGCCAATAAATATATAACGAATCCACAACCGACGTACTTTGGAGTTTTTTCTCGTTTGCGGCCGGTCTCGTATTTCCGGTGAAAGCCTGCACTCGCGACACCCGGTTATCGTATTATATAGGTAAGCGATCAATTGCTTCGAATTACCGATATCAGAATATTTTCCAACATCCCGAAGTTGGAACGAGGAAGGCTCGTGATAACTGCTGTCAATGAAAACGTGCCACTTCTATTACAGAAATATCTATAGACTGGTGGCTTTATTCCTCGAAATTGATCTGTTGTGTTCTTTTATGCAGAATGTTTGTCAATTGCTGTGAGGTAATTTGTAAATGCGTAAATGAAAGTTGAAATGATTACTTGGAATAGACTCAGATTAGTGACTCATATTTAAAGTTAATGTTTCGGCAAGTTTATTCTCACCCTGACCGGAATTGATGGACATCGAAAGACGTGGAAGAAATAATAATATTATTTTAAAAAATACAAATACTATGAGCTAATGTTTTCTTAAATTCAATATAATATTGAAAAGGAACTTGATTTCTTTCACAGTGTAACATATATATTACACTATATTGTTGTATCGTATTTTGTGAATTTCCATGTTTACCGAGAATTGTAAACTATATACATAATAACGAGACTGGTTTCATTATTTTTTGTTTACAGTAGCAGCCTGAGACGACCCTGAAATTAAAACTGACTGGCAAAACAAACAAAAAATTCTGTAGAATAACAAGGGTTTGTCAAGTCATTATATAATTTTCATTATCTGCATATAGCATAGGCTGAATTTAATTATATTAGCAGTAGAAATGAATGAGCAAATGTATGTCGTGACTGACCAGAATCGCAATGAAGTACTAAAAAGTAAACAGTGCAAAAACCACACGCGCATTGCAACTTTGCCAATATACTTTTTTACTCCAGGTCGTTACTATTTTTATTTCTAGAAGTTAATCAATGTAGAATATAATTATTGTTCATTAAAAGTACTAGAACTGTATTACCCAATGTGCAATACGTCGTTGCTAGGCTTTTCGCGAAAGTGTTACTCATCATCCTGTGTAACATCACGTGCATATTCGCATAAAACATAAGTTGCATGATTGATTCACTTTTAATACATAAGTAAGTTTTGTTGAACAAAATTTCTCTAATCTGTTATTAATTTTATTTTAAAAATTATTTCTAATTCTATACTTTTGAAAACATGATTAATGAACCATATACATCCTTATTACCATTTCATAATCCGATGGATGAAGTCTATATACATTTTGATTAATTTAACTTAATACTTATAGCAACAAAATGTATTAAAATTTTGACATCCCAATTTAAAAGCGAATTCTCAAAAATTGCGCGAAAAGAATAATTCCTCACTAATCAAACCTTTTCACCATGCCTTTCCCATTCAAACACAACCCCACCTCCGACCGGTAACCACCACCTACCGGTACAATAACCGGGAAAGCCGCGCTCTTATCGCATCACCGGTTGCGCTTTGGTTATACAGCACCGCACTTTTCTCCCATCATACCTCAATACCAACATACCTTACGTATACGTACATGTGTATATATATATATATATATATATATATATATATGTACGCACTACACCATCGCAATATAGCGCGTGGTTTGCGTTGCGCGACTTCGCTACTCAGTCGACTCCTCGTCAGTCTCGGTTTCGTAAAAGACACAGAAAAGAGACGTCGAAGACACATGCGTACTCCGTGCACACGCACGCGTATACGAAAGAGAGAGAGAGAGAAAAAGAGAAAAAATGTTGCTGACCTTGCCGCGCTCGCGTTTCGAGAGAGCCTCACACGCGCGTAGGTCCGTCTTAGAGGCAGTAGTACGCCGGGCTCGCGCCGTCCGATAGGATGCACTTCGTCGTTGTCGTCGTCTGACTAAAAGAACGTTGGTGAAGTCCTGTCAAGAACACAAAAGCAAGGGATAAACAGGGTGAGAGGAAGAAAAAGGGCAAGATATAGCAGGCTACATCGAGACAGGATTACGCAAGAACCGCGGTCGTACGAATTTATAAGGTGGGTTAAAAGCCAACCGATCTGGGTGATATGCGATCCGATCGTATTTTTATTCTGTGCCGGTCCGAATTATTGTTTTCTTTTTCTTCGTTGTGTGGAGGAGAGGAACGGCGGTGGGACCGGTGTGATTAATGCGATGGTCCGAGTGATTTGAGAATGTATAATGGCTGTTTTTTATGTGGACTCGGTCAGGGGCTTAAGTTGCATTGATTTATTTTGATAATTGGGTTAGGAGTACCAATTTTTTTTCTTCATGTTTTGAGAGAGTGTCCTTGAAGCGGTTCTTGGATTACTTAGGAGGAAGTTTTTCGTGGAATTCATGAATGGTGATTTTATTAAATGTGTGAAGGTAACTGAGGACATGTGTATAGCTGTTGTGGAATAGTACTAAATACTATGCTATTATTGATATATTTCTTAATATTAGTTATAAATAGAGTGAAAGTTAATAATTAGAATATGTAGTTATAATTTTATTTTATAACGGAAAATAATTTTGTTGGCGATTGTTTATAAACTCATAGTTGATGATAACATTTGAAAGTATTTTTGTACAAAATTTTTTTAAGGAGTTATCAGAAAGAATAGATCACGCAAAGATTATTGAACAATAGTGATTTTGCAGTATTTTTCGTTATCCTTGAAAATACAATAAAGTACAACATTTATTTTTAGAATCGTATTGACATCTTGAAGAAATGAGCTATAAACCATAATATTGATTGATGATTGATTTACATCTTTTTTAGAAGCACTGCACTCCATTCAATTGCTGCACAAACATGATTATTAAGATTAATTTTTGTTTACCATCGTCTAATAATTTATAAAAATAGTACAATATTAGATATAGTAAAAAATAGTAATATTTATTTATATTTTATACGTTTTCAAACGATTTTAGCGCAATGTTAATTTCTCCAACTTATCCTCATAACGTGTAGCTGTAACTTTCAAAAAGCCTTGAACGTATTTATCATATTTTATTTATACATCACCTTATGACGAAAAATAATAAATTTAAAAAAAAGCGTTAAACATCTTATGATTAAATAAAAGTTCTTTATTTTTACGTTTACTCTCTTTCGTTAATGGTATGTTTATGTTAAAGTTTAACTTACTAAGTCAGAATATTCGTCAATTGAAACACTTACATCTGAAAACTTCAGATGAATTATAAAAATAATTCACGAAATTTTCAAGTTAAACAATAATTTGATAATGTACATAATATATTACTATAAAAATATCGTAATATAACATAAGATTATATAGGTATATAGCTTTTATTTAATTCCACGTTATTTTGTAGAACTTCGTAAAGCTCACCGGCGTAGACGGGCAGGTGCGTGTGTTTTGTATGCGGCAATACCGGCATCGATTCCCACTTCATAACTTCTTCTACTGACGCTACCGTGGGATAGTGCCTTGTTAAATAATATGCCGGATCTCTTTATATTATATACCTCATTTGACCACAAATGTCCCTCAAAAAAGGGCAACTATGCTGGACTGACACTTTAAATAGATAAATAATAAATCAATGTTGAACTACTTTCACAGGTTAAACTAATAAAAATCAAACCATATTTCTGGCCCATCAAGAGTAAATTACAATCCATTATCATCCGTGTATATACATTTACACGTGTTTACACATCCCAAACTCCGATAAATCCATCTTTTAACACTTCGAACAAACGTCTGCGCAACTCATTACCATAATCCGTGATACATAGACCAGTGTTTATTAAACTTGTCTACTACCATCGTGATGAACAAATAGACCCTCTCACGATAACCTCACGCGAACCGACATTACATTGCTACATAGTAACATGACTCTAGGGAGCTACCGAGTGCCTTGCACCCGTCGACGTACCAAGCACGTGGTACTGAACTCTTGTAGGTATATGATATGCACGGTTACTCGTACAACGCGTAATTAGAAATCGCTAATGGCCACCCGGAAAATCAAGATATTGTCGTTGATGCATGTCATTTTATGCTGAAAGTTCATGGGCTTGTTAAACGGTGCAGAGCAGTGCGCTTCGGACGGTCGTAGACATCGGTTTATGATTTGAACTGTGACTATTTGTTCGAGGAGTGTGTTTGCAAGTTTCTATGTTAAAATTTAAGAAAAGAAGTTCTTTAGTATATTGAAGTTAAAGTAAAAAATATTTACGCGTGACCATTAATTTTGTTGACACCGGCAAACAGAAATTATTGACCTAAATTAAAGTTCTTGAGTGAATAAAGTCATCCTTCATTTGCGTTCGTTCAATGTTCACTGTCGAATTCTGCTTGTAAACAACGATGTAATTATGCTTGCGCCTCTCGTACGTCTTTGTAACCGCCTGTCCATGCGATTCGTATCAAACTCGCTGCATGATAATGAGACGGGCTGTTCTCTTGTGTAATATCCGAAAATACAACCGGAAAAGTGTGCTGGGACGATTCTTAATAAAAATATCGTAAAAAGATGAAAGAAGTTAAATGACAAGCATAAAGAATTTCTGCATTATGTCGGTATGTATAATATTTTTTTAAAATAGTCCGTTGCCTGTGTCTTAAAATCAGAATTTGAATTTTTCCCTGATTTTGGTGGCTACTTTATATTACTGTAATTAATGACTTTAAGTAGCGTGCAATACTCATGGTCATATTAAAATAATATATAATATAGTTAAACCATATATAATCGTAAACGCACTTTCTTTTGCAATTTCTAAATCGTTATCTATACCAGCGTCTCGTCGTAATTTCATGTTCCCCTTCAACAATGCTATTAAAATACTCCACTTAAAATCATAAAATAATTGCAGAAATTAATCTGTCACCAATAAATTGACCCGATAACTTAACCACTAATCATCCAATCAACAACGCTACTACAAAAAAAATTCCAAACAAATCACCGCTACGAAAATCCCAGAAAAATCCCTAGCGGCACTATTCTGACCCAAAAATCAGAAATTCGCCCGGAATCATAACACTTAGGGTTATTCGCGTTATGCTCACCGTTATGAAACTATCAACCGCCTCGAGACGCACGACCGCGATTACGTAAACCTCCTGTGCGTATTATATCTTCGTAACGGAGTCTGCGCGTCTCGGGCACAAAAGATATTCGCGCGACCTTAATTCGAAATGGGAGGAATGTACGCGATGTAATAATCAATGATTTTGGCGTTGATGTTACGTAAATAAGCGCCGCGTGTGGCACGTGTGCGTGTGTTTATGGGCTTTTTTTCGGTAGTTCGTATGTGTAAATAATAGCTGCGGGATGAGTTTATGCGTAAGGTGGCGCGTAACGAAAACGATGGTTTCGGGAGAATTAACGCCGATGAAAGCCGATGTTATGATTCAATCAGCCTGTGTGCGAGGTTGACCGTAATTTTAGTATGTCGAATTTTCGGTGTCCCTAAAATTGATTTGCTTCACTTGACGTAGTGGTACATTGTAATTTAAGGATTGATATAAATGTATGTAGAAATATAACAATGTAGATATACTTTTTGATTATATATAAATAATATTTTCGAGTATGTTCTTTGTACAGTTGTAAATTTTATTTTGTTATAATAATAATAAAATATCTAATGTAGTAAAATAAAATTTTAGTAATTAATTAATAAATGTCTACATACGCTATAAATCAATACTTTTGTCAAAAAAAGCACTGAGAAAACTCAAATTAGACGTTTACGACGGAACCCAAAGATGATCGATAGTTCATATATTAACTTGTATTCTTAAACAACTCGCATAAAAATAAGTTATCGTTAATTCACTAGCGTAAAAGCACGAAAATAACCGATTCGAACGCAATTATGTTTTGAAATTCCACGGTACATTCACGTCCATCAGAGATGTCACAACTACGACTTAGCGTCCTCTTTACGACGCATAATAAGCTATATAAAATTATAATTGACAACGCGATGGGAAGCTCAGACAAAAAAAGAAAATATAATCAACGAGAAGGACGACGCGTGCTGTCAAATACACACATACACATAGGTGTGAATACACGGGAAATTACGATCATCACGTATAGTAGTTCGAAAGATAGCGAAAGTTATTGAGAAAAAAAGCATGTACGTACATATACATTGACAACGTATATACACGCGTTATGTGTTACAAGGATCTCTCTCTATCTTTCTATCTCACTCTAGCATCAGGTGAACGACTGCCCCGTCGTAGTTCCTTGCCCCCAAGCGTCGTAATAGTAAGGATTGTACCGACCGCCGCATCTCTATGAAGCAGACAGTAAACTTATTTCGCAATTCACACGGTGGCAGTGGTTTTTTGTCGCACGTGTGACGCTCGTGTACTTATCGATAAGCACACAACTCGTGAAAGTCCACCACAGCATCCGTTGACGCTCGCGCTCATGTCTTTTTTGCGCAATCGCAGTGCAAATTTTATATGCATGAGTTCTCGATTTTTTTTCTTTGCTACTATGCAACGTACATATCTATATGTATAGACACGCGATGCGCTGCATGTTTCTTTTTTTTTCGGTAATTTATTTTTGTTCGTGCGAACTCTGCGTGTTTTGTATATTATATGTATTTCACAATGCGAAATGTGCGTGGGTATGTGGATATATGCATCGCGTTGTTGGTCTTGTTTGCGTGCATCGTGTTTTTTCGATGCTCGTTGTTTGTGAAATTATGATGTATCAGTAGTATACGCGTGTTATAGCTTTATAATGCCATAAAGGCGTATTATTTGCGCTCTGCTTAATGCCAGTGAGTTATGGGCTCTTGGGTGTTGCTTTTTGCGCGCGACTGATGTAAGTGATTTGCTGTTTATGATGGAGGAACGTCGATTGGCTATGCGTTTCTTTTGAATACGTTATAAAATTTTAATGTGAGCTATATACCGAATGGACATTTATGCACTTAACTATATGATAAAAACATTCGGTCTATAAAGTGCATCTGTATCTGCAACAGTATTCAATAATACAATTTGAAATGCAATGATACAAGTATATAGTTTTTTAAATGGTAAATTATATATCAAAGGATTTACACGAATGTGTTTTTGGCGAATTAAGTTAATAGCACAATGAAGCAAAGTATACTATAATCTTACACATATATACCTATAAGTATAGATAATTATTTCATAACCGAGCATAAAACTCACACTTTCGTCAGAAATTTTTTATTTACATTTCTTTTCTCTTCCTATAGTTTAACTATGCAAAGAAGAGAAATTGTATTGTTTGCCTATATATTCTCTTCCATCATTTTCAAGCCCATATAGCTTCGAAAGTTCGTTATCTCGTTTGTTCTCTCACCGGGACATTTAAACCGCGACTAAATCATAAAATACCGAGAACCGTCGGTAATGGTTCTTCAATTGTGTAATGTTTAAGAAGATGTACCGAGGATGCCAAAGAAAATAATAGCCAATGGCGTGGTGTCGGTCTTTCTTGAACATCGAATGTAAGGCGTCCCATAAGCGTCCTACTTTCTCGCTTAAGTTTTCGACTCAGACATTCTTATTAAAAGACAAAACTGTTAAAAAATGCTATTGATAAAGTATGATCGTAGTGATAAAGTTTAATTACTTAATTTGATTGCTTCAACTCTTTGACTCCTAGTGTTACTCTTATGTAACATGATATTAAAAAATGTTTCAATCAATATTTTGAACTCATGATGACTCAATTGGAAGATTATAGTGTCTATTTGTTGTTGTTGTTTTCTTGTTAAAAAACAAAAAAAAAACAGAAAAAAACAAAAGAAAACAAAAGAAACAAAAAAAAAACAAAAAAAAACACAAAAATTTTTTGTTGTTTTTTCTTAGTTACGATATTTTAGATACAATAAGAGTGAAAAAAACAATTTTTTATTAATGTTTATTGTTCGGTCATGAAAGGGTTAATTACTGACGTAGTATATCTGTCGTTAATTAACATCGAAACAAGAACGTATAGTAAATTACTACTGTTAATAAAATTATCTATTGTAATGGAAAATACTGTTTTACAGTAATACCATAGAATAATGCTAATACGTTTTTATATTCGTAAAAAATATTAAAATAGGTTTAGAATTATTTAACTGCATGATAATGTGTAGCTAATTTGAAAAATGAAAATTATACTTCATTTTACTATCTACATAATGAGCATATAAAACAACAGCAGATTTCGTCTCTTACAAGTTCGCGTTTATGCAAAACAAGGTATTGCCTATACTTTCTTCGTGTAATTTTAGTACAATGATTGGTATGGTGTTGAAAGTTGCCTATGCACCATACAATTAATGTATTAATTGTTATATATTAGATGTCACTTTCTCCAGCTATGTAGTTTTCGAAATTATTTCTCACGCATACAATAATTTTATCTCTGCTCCAAATTAGTCCATCAGAATACACTTTTATCCAAAAAAGTCTGAGTATTTTAAAAAAATTGATAACTTTTCACATTACATAAAGTAAAAACCTTCACTCATGTATATATTCAAAATTCAGCGCTCAATTACTTAGCAAATGAGTTTGATTGCTTATTGAGAAACTACCGCATTTAATAGCCTGAGAATTAAAATAAAACGCACCGATCCGAATCGCACTCGCCGTCGGCAAATAAATGCAAACTAAAACAATGCCAAGTGTAATAATCAAACAACCAAACGAAACGTGAAAATGCTATTTATCACATTGAAAAAAAATATAAACAATTAATGCTTGAAATACGGTAGAAATTAGATCGCAGAGTAGTTTCTCAACCACAAGTCCACTTTATACGAATATTATAATACCCAAGACACAGCCGCATGGAAAACCACAGCTGTGCCTTAACGTAACCCGTGGTCCGCTTTTCCATCGTCTCGTTGCGCGAGTATATAGCCAACCGGTCAGGAAAGCAATAAACGCGCGTTTCGACAACGTTTATATATAAACTCAACGTGATAATATACATCTGCATGTAGCTAGTGATACGAGCATTAATGCTACATTCCAGTCGGTCGAAGTGCATATATTATATGTACGTGTACACTAAACGATCGAAGCGGAACATTCGGAACGGTATAATACGGGTTTACGCGAGGAAACGAGCGGTAGGTATGCGTGAATGCGATTATTAGAGAGCGTTTTCAACGTAATTGATGTTATGATTGCATTGTTATTATTTAATACTATAGGATTTTATAACGTGAGTACTATCATGATGCGTGTATTAGGAAGTTATAATTGAACGATAGATTTTCCTCAGTGTTTTTTTTTTAAATAGTTTTGTAGGAAGAATGTGTAGTATAATTTATCTGCAGAATGTAAAAGTGAAATTCTACTTGTGAATTTTGTACTGGTAACTCCATCGCATATTCTGTTACAATACAGGACACATCTCACAAACCAGCGCATGTAATTGAAACGACATTTTTTCCTCGCCAAAAAAAACCACACAATCGCAAATAAATTCCGACTGTTTTAATATACTGTTCTTAAATGCTTTGTGGTACCTCCACAACGGCAGCTCTTACGTGTATCTTACTCGAACCCGCATAAATTCCGGGAAACAATACCGAAATTCAATTAATGCAGAGCATTGCAACGAGACCTCACTCACTTACAAATTAACCGTTGTACCAAAAAACACTTTCCGCCCACCTGACAACAAAATCAACGGCATTCCCTGTGAATTCCATTACACTACACGCCACTCACCATCATTACCATTCTTCGTATCCTACCTACAACCGCCTTCACATAGGCAACCTTACCATACACCGATACACGCAAGATACTCACTCTTCAGGTGCTGTAAACGTAAGTCGCCGGTGCATAAGAGAGTGAAAGTACTTTATACTCTTGCGCACGTATACACACAACAACTCCCGGCTGTACCTGCGCAGGCGGCGCAACAGCAGCGCAGTATCTTATACTATACCGCTGCATTCAGCAGTATAGTCGTCGTTCCCCACGTGGTGAGCGAGCAGCGGTAGCGCGGTGTTCTACTGCCTACCCTGTTGATTGTGTTGACATCTAAACCCTCGAAGTGACAGTAGTTGAGAAAAAAAAGAACGATAATGGCGATACCTGGACGCAGGGATACCTGATACGCCCGCGCGCGTGCGCACGTAGCAGTATAGGGAGGTTAGTGTATGTGTATATATTATATTGCGCAACACGTGTATGTATGTGCGAAGGTGTTTTGGGAGGTTGTGTCACCTGTTCATGCGGAGATATGATTGCGTAAGGTAGTATATATCGTATATATATGTGTGTAAGTGAGGAACGGATGGAAGTAGTGTGGTTATAATTGATGTATAGGCAAACGAAGCCGGCGATTAATGTGACTGATGAGAGGTGCCGGTTAGTTTGAGGATCGATTATATGGACGATTATGTCACGATCAACGTAAGATTCCTTTTTTTTTTTCAGGTGAAAGCGGAGGTTAGGGTCTTTGAGTACTACTGGGTGATTGGATATTTTCGGATTGGTCGATTGGTTTGTATGTGTAGATAGGCTTGAATAACGTAATTATTCCAGTAGTTGGGAGTTAATTGGGGAAAAGATGGACAAAATTAAGGAGGAAAATTAGTTGGGGGATTTATAGAACATAGGTAGGCTTTATTTGTTGGCAAGATTGTTGAAATCTATTAAAATATTTCTCGAGTGTTGGCCATTTTCTTGGTTTGAAATTGCACCATTACATCATACTTTAAGGATTACGTTACTATCATATTTACTCACTTTTCCTTAAATAGAATATAGTTTTATTTTTCTTATAGAAATATTTAGAATACTCGTTTGAGAAAATACTTCGTTTGTACTCTAACAAGTATAGGTGGTCATTAAATATTGGTAACGCAAGCGTTCTTTAAGAACTGTATTTTAGTTTTCTAAATCAGTTTTTTCTATTTCAAATATTTGAATTTCATCTGATAACAGATTTTTGTACCTCTTGCTCGATCATTGTTATAATTGTATTCTAAAACCATTGTTATCGCTTACTTTTACTCCAATCGATTCAGACCATCACAATTTTCATTTTGCGGGGCATGAATTTCCGTTACGAAACATTTTTACTACACTTTGAAACACGGTCTGACTGAATTTTCACTTGATCGTAATGATTAATTCATACTAAACGATAGAATCGTAACTTTTTGCCCCAGAATATTAAATTAGTTCTAATGCATTTAGCAATTTAGAGCGTATACGTGTATTAATTTTTAGAAAGCGCGCGTGTTACATTTGGCGGGTTCACCAGTTGCATAAATAAATTGAGTTGTTTTTTATGGTATACCTGATGATGTTGTTGACATTCATGTATAAGTAAATGGAAAACAAATAGGATAACTATTACATAGAGATGGCTATTGCGTAAGCCAGGAATAACACAAGGTTAAGTAATCGAATTATTAAATCATAAGCATGGAAGTCGATGAAAGTTGTAAACTTGAATTGTTGTATTATATTTACGGCCTAACGTTATTGGATTCTTAAAAAATGTTATATTTTATCGAACGGTAGCTGATGAATGCAGAACTTTCTAATATAATTATATTTATCAATGTAATTCTTTAAATATATGAGTTAATAATTAAAAGATAACTTTTCATTCATTAGTTTTCATTATATCAATATATTCAAATATAATATGCAATTAGGATTAAATTTTATTAGTTTTCGAATTAATGAATTAAAATACTTTTATCATTTTGTTTTAGTCACGGTTGATCAGTTATTGCATTTAAAAATCATCGATAGTTTACGATAATGCTAATTTGCAGTAAATGGAACTTATGGAAAATCGTCGAAATATAGTAACGTTTAAATTATGTATTGTATTACTCCATTGTACAGTAGTTTGCTGTCGCAATCCACGCTCGACAACAAAACTTTCTATACCGTTTGAGAAAATTGTGTACCGGCACATAACGTTTTTCTAACAAAAAAAAAAACAAACTAAAAAACCGCAAAGACGTCTCTGCTGCATTTTACTTTTCAAAATTACGTCAGCCACAGGAATTTTTAAAAAAAAGTTGTCATTACATTTGAAAAATCTAATGTTCTTTGTAATTAAAATATGAACAAAATGTCTCGACAATTATATTTACAACAGAAAAATTATATTTTGAAATTATGACTAATTTTTTGCGATATAACAGTGATTTACGTCATTTTCATTCTTTTTTACATATAAAAAACAAATATTCTTTTCAGTCTCTGATAAATTCAGTGTTGCATTCAATTTAAATGATTAAAATAACAATAAAAACGTTAGAGCAATGAAATTACACTTTCCTTCGCGAACTTACCCTGGTAGAAATCGATTCCATTAATTGACTAATAAATAGCTAGTTTCTCCAGTAATAGCCAAAAACTAGAT
>JAYJLV010000027.1:598346-643473 GCA_036873485.1 Torymus texanus | reverse complement strand
AGAGTGTGTATATATATATATATATATATATAGATATATATATAGATAGACACACACACACGTGTTACGAGGTTTTTTTTTGTGTCGACGCGAGGAGGAAATTTGAAATAACGTTTGGTCATAGCTAATGAAAACCGTTTCAGTTTGGTATATCCTTGCAAAGGAATGTATTTGTCAGTGTATATATATATGTGTGGTTTTTGTACGCAGACAGGTGTGTAAGTTCAAACGTACACGAGCACACGTATGTTTGCATATTCGCAAACCAGTTTATTTGCGTCCGCTTTTGTACCTGTATACGCGTATAGACGTGTGTATTCAAATGCATGTGTATATACGTGTGTAGCGGTACCGAAGGAAAGAAGTTTTTCGCCTACCTTTTTTTTTGTTGCTGCTAACGTTTGAGAAAGAGTCAGTTTTGTTCACTACGATCACGTTCTCGATGTTGCGGAAACGATTGAAACATTAGAGGTCGAGTTTTCTAGTTATTCGTACAGGTGAATTGCCGTTTTTTTTTTCTTTACTTCTTGTGAATAAAACGCGATTTCAGAGCGAAATCGTCGCTGTTCGAGTGCAAACGATTCAATTTTTGGATTCAGCGAAGTGTATACGTGAAAAGATTGAAACGAAATACGTACCTTCTATTTTTTTTCTTTAATGGAGAAGTGAAGAAATAAGGAAATAGTAAAAATGAAGTTTATGGGGAATTATTTAATACGGCTGTGTGGTTTTTTTTATATCTTTTCTGCTTTATGTGTCTGGGGTTAATAAAAATTTGATTTTCACATTTATTTCTATATAATCAAGCAGTAGCAGGGTATGCGTATGGACTGGGTATATAAATAAAAAGAAGAAAAATTTGCATACAGTTTAAACTAAAGCGAAAGTGATTTTCATAAAACTACGCGAATTATCAATTTAGGATTCAAAATATACTTTCGAGGTATAAAATTTTACCGAGCAATTAAGTTTAATTAAAATAATTAAAAAAAAATAATAATTTTTCCATGAAACTTTATTATACACGCGTGTATAACCAATTTCCTACGTTATCGTCGCAAAACCTTCTACTTCGTTTATAACAGCATTTCTATACACTTTCAACATTTTATTCAACCTTACTACCTAAGCATACGATGGAAATTATGCATATCAATAAAAGTGAAGAGTGAAAGTAATTTCCATAAGATCGGGGATACTTCAACAACGTCGAACAACAAGTACTATTAAATTGCAAAATTATCATTACGTAATTCATAATACCTGGAGCTCGAAAAAAAAAATCGTAATTGTATTTCGAGCACACACACATCACACGTCAGATTGCTTCCTCAATCCATTTTCACGAGTACATCGCCTCTTTTCTCTATACTATACCGATATATTGTATATCTTCTCAAATGCTAATACATCCAGAGACTGAGAAACTTCGGAATAGACTTTTGGCCAGATCTAATGAGTTGCTTGAAATTAGTCCTTGTACAAGGAAACGACTTTTTTTTTTACTCTTTCTCCCCCATTGCGTTTGTGTTCGTAGCTGCCGCAATTTTCCACGACCACAGCAGCATGCGCGCGTGTCGGCACACGCCTCGAGAATTTATAGTCGGATTACATTTTCACCTCGTTAGCTATCTACGGCCCGAAAGATTCGAGATTGAGATACATTCGCGTATATTGCTATACGACGTTTTTACGAAGTTTCTGCCGTGTTAAATATAGGTGTCGAAGGTTAAATTTTCCTCGATGTATCTTAAGTATAATTAAAGCGAATTGATGAGGATTCGAGAAGACTTGGGTATATATATAGATATACACACATACATATCTGCACTCGTCGAGATTAATTACGATTAGATCGGTATGAGCATTTGCTCAATTTCAAAGCTAACGAAAGTTTTGTAACGCGATCAATTATGAAACAAAAAGGGAGGGTCAGAGTATCTATATACTTGGAACTATGGCGCTTCCTGGTACAAAACACCGTTAAAATCTACAACTTGAAATACCTATAAGGTATTTTTCCACTGAATTCCTTCGATATCTCGCAACGAGAAGAAAATTTTTGAAAAACAAATCGTATTTCAAAACTAGTCCCGTGAAACGAGTAACAGTAGAAACAGACGAGTATAGTAAGACCCGCGCCTATAGCTTTATAAAATTTTCTTCCGTATTTCCTCAATTAATTTTCTGCTATAAACATTTATTTATCACTGTAACACATAGAAAATTAAAACCCAAAAGTTTCATTAACACAGTCCTTTATTTTATTCTCCTATATAATTTCATTAACATACCAGAACTACGCGCATTTCCGCATAATATATATTAAACCACCGTCATTTTACTTTCATCAAGACACAAAATTAAAGTAAAACGTCTTCTTAACCAACGAATTAGCTACTCAACGTCAACTTACCGTGACAACAATATCATTAATTTCAATTCATTACAAACATCTTATACCGCGCTACCACGAAATCACACGGTAGCATCGTGTATATATATATATACCCTCGCGTGTTAAATCTCTGACTTCACATTGACGGTAATAGCGCGAGAATGCGCACGCGTCACCCCCCAGGGCTTGGCTGTCAAATTTAAACGTCAGCTCGCACTCGCTAAGTAGAAAGCCATTATTCCACCGAAAAAAGGACCAAAAAGTAACGACCATACGGTTTATATATATATACATATATATACCTGTGTGTATATATCTGCATCGACTAGTCACACGTGTATATATATATATATATATATATATATACACACACACACACGGCATGAGTGTAATAACAAGCATGTACGTTAGCGCTGTCAAAGTCAGCGCGTGATACCAGCAATCATTGGCAAAATTATTCTGTCTCCTTCAGTCCGGATAAAATATATATGCGTTCCTTTCGAGAGCTGCTGATTCGTCTGGTATACATATACACGCGACCTATTTAAGAAGGCACAGTCATGCCGTGCATGCATATATCGAGAACGTGTATATAATGAGTATTTACGTGTATTTTCGGGACTAGATTTTTCGGTAACGCGCAAGAATTTTTGGGCGTTTCCGAAATAGTTTAGATCGCGGTCTCGTGGTGTTGGTATAATGACAGTTGTTAATCTCTCTTCGTAAATCATGCGAGATTTATTAGTGTAATTATCATTGCGATCAAGATATACGTATGATTTTTTTTTCACTAGCAAACAATGGTGCCTTTAAAAAAGATATATTTATGTTGCAATAAATTTCGTATTCATTATATAACTAGATTGACACTTACGCGTATAGAGTGAGATCTTATGGTTAATTCATGTTTACCTTTATTGCAGTATCTCTATGTGCATTCAATAAGTGAAATTTCACGGCTAGAAAGTTGCCTACTACTATTACTACAAGCTTGATTTGATATTTGGTCTTCTTGCTTTTTTTTTCTTCCTATAAAAAAACTACCTTACTCGGAGGAAATTCATCGTGATTTATGTACAATGTTTTAAAGATCAGTGCTACTGTCCGTTTTATTAGTTTCCATGACGTTTATGGCAAAAATATTGTTTGTCAATAAAGTTTAGAGTCTTTTTTCATTATCTTTGTGGTGTACTGTGGGAACGTCTATCACTACTAAGTCAATCACGTCACACTATCTTTTACGATCGGTGATTATATATAATATATGAAGAAAAAAAAAGCTATTTGCATTACTTTTTGTCTAAAATGTGAGTCAGGTACGAAAAATCATTTGCGCATCAGATAGTATCACGTATACTACCAAAAATCCATTATTCATTTGAGTATGTCATGATAATTATATAATATTAACTTCCTGGAGCACGTTTTTATTGATTCTTCATGTAGATTACTATGACTACATTTAACGGTCTAAGAATTCTTCGCATATTTTATTGTTAGCATACATTTGTATTACTTAGAGCATGTGTGGTATTCTTTCTTAATCGTATCCTCAATTGCTAGACCTTCTATATATTTTTGCAGGCACTATGTTTTTATATAGTCTCACGATACCACTTTTATCATTAATTATCAATAAATATAACACAAAAACGACTTTATTGAAAAATAAGTGGTCATCAAATGACTATAACAAGTTTTAAGTTTTTTTATAACCATTTACGTTAATTATATCTTTCAAATCATAATCATCAATTTTAATTGAACCGGTCGAACGAATACATCTTATAAAAATGTAATAGAAGTTAATTTATCCACTTTTTCATTCGTTCAGTGTAAAACCTCAAAACAAGGATGCGATCATTTAGGAGTATAGATGATACAGCAACCTGTAATTGGTTGTCTATCCTAAGGCGCATAACTACCATAATTTGAAATCCAAAGCATAATTTCAACCCTTACTCTAATAAATACCAACAGCCCTATCAGACCCAAAAGCATTTTAATTATGCCCCGCAAATAAATTACAATTCAACAACCACAACCCCAAACTAAACGAAACAACCCCTCAACTCTTAATCAAACATCTAACATTTTTCATCTATTTCACAGCTACCCTTCCTACAGTTCACCAAGGGCGGTATCAGGGTGAATTTCGGTGGCTACCACGCACAAGCTGGTCTCGGTGGTCTCCTCACCGGCTCTAGCAAGGACGGTGGTTTACACGCAAGTGCCGGAACACCCAGCGGTGCTCATGCCAGCGCTGGACTTGGCGGTAGCCTCGATGGAGGACCCGGTAAGAGATGGAAAATTTCTCACACGCACGTAGATGTCATATATTCCAAGCGTTATCGGAAACGGGTTTTGCGAGTGACTCATAGAAGCAGAGAGAGTTGATAATGATTAACCGGTAGAATGTTGGTATTAAGTTATTGTCATGGTAATGAGTTTTATCGAAACCCATGCAGACGCTGTCGATGTGTGAGCTGTGTTGACGAAGAAAATGTGGTTGGATTAAGTTGAATGAGCAGTAGTTAGTCGCCACGGGGAAGGATAAAGATAAGGATAAGAAATGATGAAAATGTCGGTCATAAGATGGGAGGGTCTGTTATTGAAGGTGGTAATAAAAATCAGGATGGTATTTCGATGTATAATGATATATGTTTCTTTAATTGCTATGGGGATGTGGTTTCCTTTTGAAGTTTTGAAAGTGGTTTTGGGAACGGTTAGAGATTGCCGAAACGACGTACCGAAACTTTATTATAGAGCGGACATAACTGGCACTTTCATCCGTTTAGCAAATTAATATTATATACTGGGTCACTTGGTGAAGGTGATAACTGTAGAGTTGTGTTGCTGAAAATTTTCGTGTGAGAAATTCTGTAACAAATTGCGGTCTAGTCTCGTTTCAGCACTATAAAGATTTAAGATGCAATTCACTGTAAATATAGTATTCATAAAGAGAGAACTGGCTTGCCGTCTACTTCGCACTTTCAGATAGCACGGAGTAGATTGGTTATCAAGTTCATTCAATAAATAAAAGAGTTTGGAAATTATATAGGAGCGTGGTATTATGGATTTAATGAAATTTCTCCCGTGGGTAATAATAATACTAGCAAATATAGGTTTATTTATTGTAAAAATAAAGTTCACAATTGAATTTAGCTATCTCTTATCTTAATCAGTAGCTGCGCCACCTGCATAATTTTATTATTATCACTATAACAAATATTTATTACGTCCATTCGACTTGAAGCATTGGAAACAGTACAAATAGATAATGACCATGATTAACAAGACACTTAAAGAATTCCTTATCACAGCTTCCACATCATATCCACACTTCCTGAATACTTTTTACTATTATTTTGTATACAAACGCGGGGCAGTTGCGTAAGGAAAATAACTAATTTATTTTGAACTAAATAAAATCTACAACACCTTTGATATTATTTTCACAGCATGATTATAAATTTTGAGTGTTTTTACTCATTTTGATTATTAATTCAAAACCCAAGTCTTACACAACGACAAATCTGTTTATTTTGAAAAAGAAACAGTATATTTAGCTAAATCCAGTTTCCGCCTGTATGATTTACAAAACACGTCAATTTCTCAGAACAACAATCCTCCTTTAATTCCCACAACGAATTTCCAACAAAAACAAATCCACACCCACAGCAACCTAATTACGGACTTGCATGCATCATCATCATCATCATAACAGCGCGCTAATTATACGCAGTATCTAAAAAAAGAACTAATATAACGACATATCCGCAGTTGGCGGCCTTCACGCGAGAGCGGGCCTGGGCAATGGGGGCCCGGAGGCCGAAGCCGGACTGGGTGGTTCACTAGCCGGTCCCAAACCTGAGGGCGAACTTTTCGCTTCTTCGTCAGCAGGCAAATACGCTAATATCGATCTGGCTAATAAAATCGACCGACCTGAACGCAGCAAGAACATCCAGGTGATCAACCGTAATAAGAAGGCTGCTGATGAAGCAGTAAGTATAGAAAATTTATTTTTTCTTATCGCAAGGGTTGGTATTTGGAGTTTTATGGTAACGATGGAATGTTGGTGTTTCAGACGGAGCCACTAGCAACATCTGTAGCTTTGTCGTCAACGGATGCCAAGGTACCGAAATATTATTATCACGTTTGAAGGTGGTTATAATGCCGTGCGAACGATAGTTTTTTTTAATAACAGTAATTCGTTATTATGTTCGTCTGACAATGAAATTTCGTGTAATGTGTGTATTATTTATCAGCAGTATAGTTATTAATTGTGCTACGAGTCACGTATTATTTTGCTTTTAGATTTTAGGAAGTAGATATTATTATTAGTAAATTAAAATTTTTTATAAATTATTATACACTTATTTATGGGAAATAAAGTTTACAAGCTTTTTCAAATAATTTCAAAACATTTACTATAAAAGTTCTTTAAAAGCATTGTTGCTTTTCGAAACGTTTCTTGTTATCAAATCATTGAATATCTTATCATGCAAATCAAAGTTCTACATAAATACATAAAATCATATCAAGAAAAACATTTCACTTTTTTACATTTCAACATCAAACCTTTCAATTCTTTTGCAAATCAAACTTAGATTAGAGAAACTTTGGAGTAATCTGTTCAATATATGCTTATTATTACTATTACTTCATCTGTACTTGTCTTTTAACTATACCTTTATCTATCATCTTCGTGGCTCAGAATTAAAGCATTATTTCACTTCTTCATCAGGAGCCATCTTCTTCTGCTTCTTCTGGTGCGACCGCGAACGCTGCTGCCTCAGCTAGTAATGGTAAAGTTCTTTCAAAAATTCTTTAAACGCGCTATAGTCCATTACATATATATATTTTTTTTTTTCGTTGTCTAAAGTAGAATTGTACGTATACCGATGCGAAGTTCAAGTAATATTCCTAAGTATAAATCTACTTTAGATGGTTACATAGATCCAAAAGCTTCGCGCATAACTAATTTTCTTCGACCAAACGGCTATCGATTTTTCCTGCAAAGCTACTCGTGTACTTACCAAATGTGCATTTCAACTTTTTTTTTATCTGGGAAACCAAGTTACGAAACAGACTCTCCATATCTTTGCAAAATTGCTTATATACTGTCTTGTGTACTTCCTTTACTTTTTTGGGGGGTAACGAGTCATAACTATAAATTACAAGCGCTGTCGCTATACTGAGGACAACGTTTATTACGATATACTTAAATAAAAAATGACTTACAATAACAAATTTAAATCTGCATATATATACTCGTTCGACGTAACTAACTTTACGTCTTCAAATAAACCAACCCGTCAAGTTCACAGCAACACTTTTACAGTTGTCATAATTTGTACCCGTAATAAACTCTTGTCACGAGATCTTTTCTCTCCTTCTTATCTTCTCACTCTGGCCATACATTTCTCTGATTTACGCACACGCTTATGCATCTCACGAGCCACAACTCCATTCTTGACTTCGCATATGTATAAGAATTCACGAGACGATAAAATGTTCATAATAATATCGTCAACATCTCTTAAATCGGCAAAAATTTACGAAACGCTCTCTCAGGCGGCCGATAACGTACAACCATCGAAAAACAATCGCGAAAGCTGTGTCCTCCTCATCCTCAGATTTCAAAATGCACATTCGCAATCGCCTCATCCTCCGTAACCCCAAAGACACGCAACTCAGATGTCCCTCGCTTCGAAACCAAACAAAGTAAAAAAAAAAGAAAGAAAGAAAGAAAGAAACAAGACTTCGTGACCCGATCGACCGTAAAAAAGCGACACGACCACACGACGACGTTGTGCCAACAAATTTACCGTGAACAAAAGCGCTTCTCTTTCTGTCTTTCTCTTTCTCTCTCTCTCTCTCCTTCTCACATTCTCTGTCTCTTGCAATCACTCATTCCTGCAATTGCAATACATTTAACTCCCACGCTCGTGCGCGTATATACCTATAAAAAAAGAAAAGATCCATGGTAATAAAGTAAGCGAAAACAAAACGCAAATACCCACCGAAAGGAGGCGGCGCGTCCGAGGCAAAGAGTATCCAGCAGCATCCGGCGCGCTGGTACTTTGAGAAGCGGCTACGCGAACGCGTAGGGCCCGCGTATACAACATCCACTACTACTACTAGAGCAACTCCCCCAACATCGAACAACTCTCACAATGCCATTGCAGCAGCAGAGACGCTGGCTGAAGCACCAGCAACGGGAGGAGAAAAAAGCGAGACGACGACTGGAGCAGGAACAACGACGACAACTACGCGCACGACGTGGCGTGCCAATAATAAGAAGCAACAGCGACCAGTAGGCATCTTCGCCAGGGCCACCGCTGAGGTTGACAGCGATGGTGAGACCAGACGCAAGAGCACGCTTTTCGATGATATTTTTAACGTGAGTTGGAAAGATGGGTTTGAAATATTTAATGAGAGGATATGTGGGAATTGTATGGAAGAGGTGGTATTGAGTTTCTTTGATTAGGTGCCAAACAGGTGCGGATTGAAGTAATTAATTAACCATTACCATTAGAGTCATATTTGTCACAAATAAATTCCAAACTACAAAAGATCTATGAGAATATCAGTTAACGTACAATGTCCTTTTTATAAACAGCTCTGTCTAATTACACTCAATTTAACTGCGTAACACACAGAATCCGATTGTTTTATACTACTGAAGTTAAAGGAAACTCGATACTCTTTCGAAACAGAAACCTTACCAAATGTGTATATAGAAGGATGTACTTGCTTTCGAATGGGACTGGGTGAAACAGATATGCAGGCATGACACCTTTGAAACGACATTTCGGTGAGGGTAATTAATTAATCTTCTGTTGGGAGAGCCGAGATTGATCAGTACGATACGGGCACTTGAAATGAGGGTTATATGTAGGGTATGCGATGAAAGCGAAAGGGTGAAGGATTGATGTGCGATGGAGGTATTTCTCTTTTCACTTTTGAGTCAATGTTAGCAACAATGTTTCATGGTTTCTTTTTAAATTACTTTTGTTTTATCAAAGATTCATGTTACTTAATAAAATAAATTAGAAATTTTTCAATAAAACCTAACTGAATTTAAATTTAATTATTGAAATTTTAATTAGGTTACAAATATTTCGTACTTTAGTATATTTGATACGATGATGATAATAAAAAATGAAATTTAATTCCACTGTAGAGCTCACATTAAAATCAGTGATAGAAGCACTTGTTACATCTTATGCTACTCTTTAAACAATGAAGTCCATAAATATGTAAATATAGTTGCAATCATTAAAGTCTTTCTATTCATGAAATGACTGATGACTGCTTTTACAATAATTAATTTTGATTTTCAATTTGACAAATGTCGTCATATTTGCTAATTCCACATTGACGTCTGGAGAATATGTGACTGTCAGACTATTTCTCAAATTCACTCTCTATCTTAAAGTCAAACATCAAAAGTTTTAATTGAATAAAGACTTTACAGTGTTTGTATCTACTTCTTAATAATTTAGGTTGATTTTATTATTTTTTCAGATTCCAATCTCGGCGCTTAATGCAGTCAACCAGCTTTTGAGAAATCACGTCGGCAAGAAATGAAGACCCTCCAATCTGCGATAACTCTTTTTATACACATAAGCAAAGCGAAACAAAAAACTCCATTGTATTTTTAATTTAAGTCATAAATTTAGTAGATAGAGCTTAACTAAGTAACAAAGTATAGATTCTTTTTGTTTAGTCTCATGTATTCTTTTGTGTTTCACAAAAATTCACTCTAAATACTCTTTGCTCTTTCGCATTCTTCAGTGGCGATCACTTTTGTTTCTTTTTTTATTATTGCGCGAAGCACGTGAATCGCGTGCTTAATGAAACTTACATGAATTTACGCTTGCCTCGCCAGCCATCGAGGTTCGTATGTAATAGTCGATGGCCTTCGCATTTGCATCCATCACTTTTGAATTTTGAAGTGGTCTTATTTATTCGTGCGACGCTCTTGCGGATCATATTATTTCAAATTTTTTATATTATATAATTATTTTTGTACTTAATATGTTAACGTATATTGTTTGAAATGTGTTATCAAAAATAAACGTTATATTAAAAAATTTATGGTATATTTGTCTTTTTATTTTATGTATATAATACCATCACAAACGGCAGTGATTGCAATCGCTGTTCTTGCCCTTTAAATGCTTTTCGCACATTTATTTAATGTATAAAAATAAACAAGTATACTTAGATGTATTTTTACTTATATTTAGTAAAATCTTTATCAAATAAAAACAACGGGATCTTAATACATAGTTTGCTTATTTTAGTGAGATTACCACGTTATAATAGTTTAACCGTTGCGTATTTTATTTTCTATTTACTCTTCAATATTCGACAAAAAAATGTAAACCTATGTTTTACTTCCGTTCAATTACTATTTGAACGTTTAATGAATCCGTAATAGACTATGAAAAAGTTATAACCAGCATACGAGTACATAGCTGTTAGTAAACTAACTTTTTGCACTCACATATTACAATTTGAATGATTCCTACAATCTAGATAAATACCAGCAAACAAGCAATATTTAACTAATTAATAAAAAACGTCTTGAATACAATATACAAGTTGCAACATATGCATATCTGTTCGTTCTGTAATGGCAACATGGTATTGACTTTAAATTTATCATAAAAACGCACGAAAAAACGATACACTTGCTTGTGATACGGATAACTGTATTTAAGTCACGTTTAATAGTCAGCGTATTCGTGGTAATCACGCATACTATCAAGTACGTAAAGTGCGTATATTGATAATATTGCATTAAACAATGAATGCGCAAAAAAGGCTAATTAGTTTAATTAGAGTTCAAAAAATTTAAGCTAAAGTAATTATACTTTCAAACGAGCTAACATAATTTATTAACTTTTTGGAAAAATTTAAATACAAATGAATACAATTTTCTTCCTTCTTAAAGCTTAATCTAGTAATGGAAAATAAAGATGTTCCTAAATTCATATTAGGAAACTATAGGAACTATATTTGAGAACTATTATTAGACAATGTCCATATCGATCTCAAGACCTTCTACTACAATTTTAACATTTTTCTTTACATCTCGAAAAAGCGAGCGTTTGAAACCTTTTGGTGGTTTAGAATGATACAAAATTAAATAGTTAACACGCTATTAACTACTTTCAATATTTTGCGTATAATTAAGCTGGGCCGTACTGCAGAATATTTTTTAAAAATTAAAAAAAAAAATTTTTTATTTTCCTTAACTATTAATTTAAATTTAATTTGCAAAATAGAAAGTTAGCGTCGGAAAAGCTTTATGCTTAAAGCTCTAGTGTTTATCATGAAAAAGGGTACCAATATAGAAATTGTGTTTTTATATACTTATTCGTAAAATTTGATTTTACGTCGCAAATCAGTCGATAAAATAAAATTTTCGGATAAGCATATCAAAAAAATAATGTTCGTTACTCTGCCGTAAGATTTTACACTGTTTTTTTATCTAAACACTTTAAAAATTCTAATTACTTAATTCTAACTACTACATCTAATTACTTTGAAAATTCCTGGAGATATCTATAAGATTTGTGTATATGTTGAAAAAATATTTATTGTTGCTTTTTTAATACCGTTTAAATTACAAATGCTCGAGAACATCTTTAAGTTTTCATTTTATTTAAATATTCTTGCGATGGTTTCTTTAGAAATTTTTCTTTTTATTGTAGAGAGATAAATTAAAGATTTCCAAAGGCCGAGGATTTTCTTTGTTAGATAGTAACTATAAATCAATATGTAGCTATTGTGCCCTACAATGAATAAGTATATAATTTCCTACTTGCTCTCATCAATTTGAGTAATTTACATTATCAGAGCTTTTTCTTTTCATACATTGATTGATATGTTCTTAACCGCTCGGAAAGCGCATACTATTTTATTATGTGTTTTTGTAGATCATATGTTTATGGCATCAAAGTATATAGAGCTTCTAATAAACTAATGTTATTAAAAAAAATAAAAACGTAACTTTTCAAAAAAGATAATGCAAATGAGATTAAACTTTCTTGTATTAATGGATTTGATCAATGGATAGGAATTAGCTATAAGTGAAACATTTGAAACATCCAAACAGCAATGACATACAAATTTGAAAGTGCAAAAGTTTTGTTACTTGAAATGGTATTTTCGAACGTCTTTTATTATGTCTTTTTAACGTTTTTTTTTACGTCTTTTATTTATTGTTCCAATACTCGTTATACATCTGAAAATTTAAAATTAAGAAACAGTACTACCTTCGAATCAGGAATTATTTTTCAAATTTTGGAATGTTTTTGGATATAATAATGAAAAAGAAACATTATAATAATATAATGGTTTATTTCATTTTTTATTTTATTTTATCTTTGATAAATAATAATAAATAATAATAAAATAGCTAGTTCAGTCCATTTACATAATAGAACTTTTATGATGGTAATCATTGCATATAACAGCTGTAGTACTAAAGAATTATGAGATCAGTTGAGTGTTAAATGAGTATCAGATTCCATTTTAATAACTGATAGTAAAATTAGAAAACGCGCTCTCATTTAAAATCATAGAAAAAAATAGTTTATTTGAAAGCTAGACAATCCGTAACATAAATATAACTTGAAATATTTACAATTATATTTTGTCAATAATAAATTCATTTATACAATTTTTCGATTTACTTCTATTTTTGTTAAAACACTGTTTTTAGAAAGGTTTTTTAAGAAAATTTACTATTACTTCGACATTATTAATACATTGATAATTTTCCAAAATTCGAAGATATTTCAAAAAATTGAATAAGCTGTTCAGTTGCAGATAAAGCAGAAAACTGACTTAACCTTTACAAACATATTGGTTTTTTGTTACGAGAAACATATATTTTATATATAATCCGTTAAACGATGTAAATGCGTTTCAAGTTTCAATTACTTGTTTATAAAATGAATTATTTTAGAACAAAAATGTGAATCTTATTTCATGCATAAAAAATATACTAAGAATTAATAGTAGATAGAAAAATCTAAAATAATTAAGAGTGATAAACAAAAATACGAAGTAATTTTCGTACCTAATCTTCAAATTAATAATAAAAACTAAAATTTTATTTTAAGAATTACTATTATTTTTTAAAATATGAATCTACGGTTGGTATTCTCGTTCACCGGTATATTATCATACGGTAAAAGAGTAGATAAGTAATATACTATCTTTTTCGTCAATTAGTTTTAAAAGTATTACATGTATCCATTAAAAAGTACAATTTTTAATGTGAATATTGTTAATAATGAGTTCATAATCAGTTTGATTAAATAATGAACATGCATAATATACACTTTTATGATTGACCACGTCTTTTCGAGTTGATAAATATCGCAAACCGTATGCGTGAGTATAAAAGAAAATTTTCACCTGGATTTTTTTCAGTCACTATCACGAGAATTACTTAAGATGCTGATATTAATAAATTTCGTTTGAGTTTATAATTAAGTGTTTGCTACTTCAAATTTAATACCAATAAGAATTAATATCATTAAAGTTTCAGAAAGTGTTTTATTTCTCAGAAAATAATACTATTTTATAGTGAAATATAAGTTATAACAGTTTTTATATTTATCAAAAACGATAAATAGTATTATAGTTTGTTAATACAGGCATAAACGATTACAACAAATATGAATACGAAGCTCATATTTATTCTATATTTTCTTGGAGTAGGATGCAATGCACTATCATTAAGTAGAAATCGAAGACAGGTGAGTAACTCAGAAAGCATGTAAATACTAGAGAAGATGTACAAATAAATTAACTAAGGTGGATTGTTGTTGCTAAGCATTAATAATATGTTATCAAAAGTAAACTTAAAGCATTTTAAAATGTTATTGCCTCGCATTTATTATTGAACATAACTGAACTAAAACTTTAATTACAGTTGGATGTAGAAATTGATATGACTACTCAATTACCTGTTCACGATGAAGAAAAGGAAGTAATGACTACTGAACAATCATCTTTCTCTATAGAGCCTGAAATAGTAACACAGCCAAATCTTCAAGATATATCAGATTATACTCAGTTCATCGAGCAGAACAATGATACTGATGCAGAAACTAAATACGCTATACTCCAAAATATTGTTAACAATATTATGAAAAATGACGAGAGTATCGAAGATGTTACTGGGAGTTCGCTTATCTCTTTGAATGCTGCTTTTCCAGAAGAAGTTCTTTCGCGTTTCATTGTTGATACAATTAAAACTGATCAAGAAAACTATGAATTAGAACGTAATGAAAAAAGTTCAGAATTAAAGGGTGCATCGTCGACCGAAGTAAAAATCAATAATCACAAAAAGAGAGATGATTCATTTGCACAAAAAAGCAATGAGCATCCGACTGAAAACGGATCTGAAAAACCTCAAAGCAGTACAACACGAGAACCACTGGTTAACTTCTCATCTGAAACCACACCTTCGGCAGGAACATTATCATCAGTTAGCAATATCTTCTCTCAACTCACGAACATCTTTAATCCCCCCAAACCCGATGAAAAACATAAACCAGGTAAGCTAAAAGTTCTGCTCATTTAGTTACCCATTTCTACTTTTTTCTGCACATTTCTAATAATTTTTTAGCGAGTTACATTCCCAACGACAGTGATTCCGAGTACATGGAGCCATTATTAGTATTCGACGATAAGTTCAATCCCAAATCGGTATGGGATTCTGCTGAAGCCGTACAATTACCAGTTCCAAAAAACTTCGAGACTGCATCACCACCTCCAGAAGGCATGTTCTTCTCTCCAACATTCAACGTGAAATCGGAATTAATGGCAGCTGAAGATGACCAACCGGAGCCTTTTGATTCGTTGCCGCCCTTGGAGCCATTGCCACCATTAGAACCTTTGCCAGCCGACGATGCAACTCCCACTAGATTCGGTAATGCAGATAACATTTCGCCTCCTGATCCGTTTGTGTCTTTTTTATCCTCTGTAAGTCAATAATTTTCTGGCACTAAGCATTTCTTAAATCTTTACAAATTGCATTCCGGGTATTATCTCCTATCAATTATGATATTTTTAGTGCCACGAATGTTTCTGAAAAAAGTTTTATTGATTTAATTGATACATATATTACACATAACTGCATTCATATACGTAATATATATATATATATATATATATATAAACTAAGTATATATTTCTTTTTAGTTCGTTAACGTCTACATGTCGGTGCGGAGAAGTGTAATGACAATCTATAACTTCTTCTCAAGGACCACCGCCAATCAGTAATTTTCCATTAAGGCTCTGAATTGCTACCATCGTTATTATTTATTGCATAATGGAGAATTCTTAGATGTTATAAATCATTTGTCATACTCATTTAAGTTATTTTCAAAAATAAAAATTTGAAAACTATACAACGTTTATATTTTCCTATAATTCCAAGTTCGAAATGCATTCTAATCACCGACCTTGCTTCTGAATTTCCATAAATATTTCCTATCGATCCAATTGACTGAATTCTAGCACACGACTTCCCGCGAGAAATCCAACTTTTCCCTCCGAAAAACTCAAACCGCTTGCACACGTCGACCTTCAAATACTTCGCTTTCCATCGTTATCACCGACAGGCAATATAATTCCAGGTTGGCCCCCCACAATTCCGCAAGAATCATCCTTAACGATCCGTTGTTGTTCTCTCCTATCCAACCTCAACCCACACCCACCAAAACCACTGACACTGTCATTATTATTACCTCCGACAAAGTCAGAGTAACACGCAGCTATCATAAACCATCTCGGAACAGAGAGAGAGAAAATAGCGGATCTCAGCGGCCGATGCACCGTGAGCAAACTTATGCTTGCTCGCGCACGCGGATTCGATGGAAAGAGAAAGCGCTCCTGGGGCGCCATGTCGCAAGAGATATATAGAAATACAGACAGAGAGGACTGGCCGCTCGGTTGAACATAAGCCGTGCCCGAATCAGTTGGCAGCCGGTGCGTTCCGAGCGTATCAGCAGTCCGTTCGTGTTCTATAGTTGACATCCTCACCCACGTCGTCGTCGTTGTCGTCGTCTGCTTTATGTGCAATCCTATATAGTGCACCCACGTGGGGAATCCGATGGTGCATTGAAGGTGTGCATATATATACGTATAGTTTGTTGCGGTTCATGTATATGTGTGTGTGCATGCGCATGGCGGTCGAAGAGAGACAAGTGAAACTTTCGATTTTTTGAGAGTAAGTTTCAATGCGTACGTGCATGCGCGCAGAAGTTTTTCTTCGATTGCGATAAATGGTGATCGGGTGGTCTTGCGATTGGAAGAGAAAGATTGGCTTCGATTGGTGCACGGTACGCAATGTTATATATTTGTAATTTATTCAATATCTATAAGGAAATCCAAATATCGGTGATAAAAAATTTGCATTTTGACGTGACGATTGAAATTTCGTTTCTGATGAGAGAAAGGTGATAATTGCTGTATCGCGAAGCGTTAATTTTATTATGAATTCTTCTTATATATGATAATGCAGTACTGGGAATTAATCGTTCTTCGTATCTGGTATAGGATTTATCGGAATTTTGTAGAAATAAGGTTAAAATTTGCATAATTGTAGTAGTACTATTTTTGGAGATTAATTACGGATTATGTAAAATAAATCGATAGCTTAATTTTCAATGTCAAATTTGAGACATTATGCTACTTTCATCCATAATAAAAAATAATTGTTTTTATTGTGATAATATTTTCTGATAATTTTGAAAAGCAATCGTTAATACGCTTTAGGCAATACAATCAATGTTCACAATCAACGTATATACCTATATTGGGATCCAGTAGTGAGGTAATAGTTGATGCAGTCAGTTGTGTACTCAATTCACTGAATGTAATGTATAGAAACTCACCGTAGCATGTGAATGAAGCTATAGAGTCTTTATATTATATGGATGAACATTCTAATTTTCTCAAGAATATAGAAATTAATATAATAAAATGTTTACGCGAATAATGTATTCAAAATTATTCTTTCTGTGTAATAGTATTACGTGTAATTTCTCTCACATTAAATAAAACAATCTAAACTGATATAGTGTTTATACCAGTTATTTAAATTTGGAGTCTGCTGTTACGAAAATGTAGATCACTACAGTTACTGTTATATCACTGAAATTCTAAATCATAAAAAGAAAGTCACGTAATGAACGGTCAATTTCTGGTTAAAATTGAACTTGAAAAAAATCTCTACTTTTAATATTTAAAAGATTTCTTTACAAGCATTATTTTTACTTAAAAAAAAATAAATTTATAAACTATTATCAATTAATATAGAATCATAACTGAGATCATATTTTTCTTATACATGGATAAAAAAAATTATAAAAAATCTAAACAACTACATCAATTATTTTTCCAAATCTTCGATTCAATGGTACATTTAATTACCAAATTATTCGATTTACTCAATATAAACAAATTTTCTTTCTATTTTCATTCAATGAGTCCCTACCACATTAACGTAACAAGTCAATTCAGTTTTTGAGATTCAAGACACCACCGAGTGCCAATTCAACCTTCGCAAAGCCTCGCGCACCAAAGGCCTTCGGCTCTTCGCATGAAGAAAAAACCTTTTCATCCAAACCCCATAACACAAAACTCTCACAATCGAATACGTAACGGTTCTACGCATCTTCTATCAAAACTCTAAAAAAATCTACCTAAACATAACACTTACCATCTCCTCATCCTCTTTACCTACCATCAACTTCCTTCCCCCAATTAAAACCTCAAAATCATCCTCATCATCACACAGACTTTCGCAACCTCATATACCAACGAAAATTAATCTATTCGCACTTCCTACAGGCACCTTCTTTCTCTAGGAAAGCTGCTCACACGCGTGTATAATAACACACGCTGTATATATACACACATAGTTACACGATCTCGAAAGTCAGCAACCGCGCGTCTATATACGCGCGCTGTCGCAACGCGCGGCGCGCGCTCCGCACCATCAAGGTTCCTGTGCCGACTGCTTCTGCTCTAGCCGTACGCAGTAGTGCTCGCTCGATCGCCATCAGCTGCGCTAGGCTCTCTTATACTTCTTTATCTCCTTGCCCATCGTCGTCGTCGTCGAGATGAGGTTCATGGTTTTTTGCTCAATTCTACTGCTGGTGGTAGTGGTTGTACGGAATGGTGAAGCAAGGCCAGCATTGGATGAGGAACCTATCAAGTTCACATTGGATACGGGGAAGGCTGTGAGTGATGAAATTGTAGTGTCGTCGACGTGGGCACCTGCGAAGGTTGAAGTCACCAGCTCGAGGTTGCAGGATGGGATGGTAAGGAGCTATAAGTATAGATTTTTATATTGTCAAGGGTGGGAGATAAGGTTTGGTGAAAGAGTGGCGCGATGACGATGATGATTATCGCTGCTGGGGAAGTACGTGACACACGGTTGGTGAAAGTATTGGATGAGCAATTTTGGTTTCATAATGGCATTAGTTGGTTTATGTAATGATGATCGACGTGATATATCTTTGATGCAGTTTTGATAATCTACTTGGTGTTTGAGATTCTTTTATTATGTTTATCCGAATGACGTGTTTATTGAGCAGTTGATAATACTTTTACCAAGCGGTGTTAAAATTGTGTATAGTTATTTTACGATTGCCATTAAATATGACAGGGTATAAATCGGTTGGGAAATTATTAATGGTTAGAACTTTAATTTATTTAATCAAATTTCATGTCAATATTTTATTGTATACTGTTAATATTACTATAATTAATTGTATTCATTCGTTCTAGACTAAATCAGTGATATCTATAAATATATTTAATTTTCAATAGAAAATTATTCCTCGTTATAAGCAATCGTAAGGTAGTAACACAATATTTATAAAGTCAATTAAATTTGTCACAAAGACAATGTATTTAAGATAATTAATTATGATAAAATTGGTAATAAAGTCAAAAAAGTTCACCGGATATTTTCCTTAACTTCAAAATCATTAAATTAAACGATTGCATTCAAAAATTTAAATTTAACCTAAATAAAACATAAATATTCCAACTTTTTTGCACAAATTACCAAATTTCCATCTTTAGAAATGTCAACACAAGTATGTATACGTACACACGAAAAAAAAGCAAAACAAAAATTAAACAATCGCAACGATTGTGTGAGCCACATGACATACAATGATACGCTTGTCAGTCGTGACGAAAATAAGTGCGATCGAAGCACGCAGAAAAAAAGGCAAAATCTCTTAGCAAAACAAGAAAAAAGAAAAACGAAAAAAAAAATTACCAATTGGCCTCTCGACCCCTACGCGCTCGTGAGAGCACCGAAATAAGTACACATATAATGTACGATTATTCGGCACTCTCAGTTATATATACTATATATACTTAAACACACGTGCGCGCAGGGGACACGAGCACATCAAAATTCTGTTTGGCGTATGTTTTGTAGGAGTGGTTAGGCCGGATGGCGGACGCAATAAGAATCGGCCGAGGGCGATTAGTCAATTCGGTCGCGATAGCCCGAAACATCATAGCCGAGCGAGTGGAGGTAATTAAACAAAAGAAAAAAAATTGTCTATGTGTGATGTTTATACCACTACGCATCGTGATCAATGTACAGTGTGTCTCTTCTTCATTTGTTTTCTCTCTTTCTATATCATTGTCTCTATGTTTTTTTTTCTATATTACTGTGTTACCTTTTTTTTATGTATCGTTTGGTATCCATACATAAATACATATATTATACGCTCATCGCTCACGTCATGGAGAAAAGGACTGAATTCCGTCGAGTCACACATAGCCACCTTAGACACCTGCTGCTGTTGTTTATATTTAGCTTTAATCACGCGTGAAAGCGCGGACGACGAGCATTTCCATTGCGATTGCTCGTTAGCTCATTGCGCGCGACGTGTTTGTTTTTGTGATAATACATGCGCACTGAGGAAATTTGTATTTGGAATTCTGGTGCTGTAATGTGTCATGTAATATGGGGAAAAGAGACTGGTACAGCGCACGTATAAGGGATGAAACGTGTTTTTGCTTTGGGTGCACGTTTTCATTGCATACTAGTAGTATAGTAGTAGTAGATTGACGTAGTTTGCACACGTGGTTAATAAATGAATATTAATTTTTAATAACAATTGAAATATCTTATACAATACTTTTCAATGGACACTTTCTATAAAATGGCTAAATCTTCATATTTAAATCAACTGGTTTCAATTTTAAATTTCATTCAGAAAGTGTGATGTACTTTTCCTCATTCCTAAATTTATCAGAATGTAAACTTTTAATGCTGATTAATATTTATCATGCAGCAATCGATATGAAATATTCTGGTAACCAAAAAATTTTCTCAGTATAAATAATTGAAATCTTACTTATCAGTCTTTCAGTCCTATTTTCCAAACAATACATATATATTATATCTTTATTTGTCTTAACTAAATGTTCAATTTCTTTTACATATATAGGCATATTCACAGATTTTTTAATTTTCGATTAAATAAGAAAACAAAATATATTGTAGGCACACCTTTGAAAATGATTTTTTACATACACGATACTCTTTTTCAGATTAGTTAAAAATTTGGCGTATTAAATTCTCATTTTAGTTAGTAATTATAGTTTATATTATTTTCATAATGGGTTTTAATACTAATCGATAAAACATATTACTATTTTTTATTGCCAATAATAAATATGCTATAGCGATTTTTATTATAATATTTATTCGATAAATATCAAAATATATTTTTAGAACACAATAAAAATTGTAACTATACGTCTGACAGAGAATCGCCAAAGAACATTTTTCTCAGAAAATAACGGAGTATAGCCTAGAATTTTTTGAAACTATAATATCGTATTTTTAAAATTTGTTTATTAAAATTGTTAAAAATTGTTGCGTGTGAGCTATCGCAACATTTAAATAATAAAAAGGAACGTACCCTGAGCTTCAACCGGATCCGTAAACTCGCGAGTCAGAAACATTATCAACTGTAGTCACAGCCGTCACCGCTTGGCTTTCTGCTAATTGTCTTCATATCGTAATTGTAATTTATACATATGTGTATGCATGGATATCCATCCATAACATAATTAACGGGGCAATTTTCCGATCTGTTAGGGGACCTAAAAATGTATACAGAATGTATACAGTCCCTTGGATATATAAAGCTTATAGAGTCTAATAATTATAAGTCTAATAATATATTATAAGTCTAAGAAGAAGTGATCACACTATCACCGATAGGGTTTGCAGGTATTCTGTAATTGTGCCATTTTAAAATATTCTTTTCAATTCCCAGTATATTTTATGGACAATTACCACCAAATCTGGTGTACATTGGTTCCAAAAAGCAAGTTTAGTTTTGTCTAAATATAAGCCAACCATTTGATTTTTAATATTTGTAATGCCTAGAAACTTTCAATAACCTAAAAGTTAAAAAATCTGTGAATATGCCTATATATATGTCCACTTGTTAGAAAATTAAGGGCAACCATCTCTATACGTATTGAACATTCAACAATCACAATCGTCATTCTCTATCAATTGTTTCCCCTCCTTAAGAATTAAGTAAACCGACCTTATACGTATACAGCGCGTAATACGGAACCAAGCATAATTGATTGTACCCGAAATGGCATGCAGCATAGAGGCGAGAGAATGAAAGTATATTTTATACGCGTACGGGCAAATGGCATATATGCATAATAAACCACGTGCGCTTTCGCCTTGCGAAATTACTTCGCGAGTATACGCGTATGCACGCGCACACAACCAGATCTTGCACGCGGAAATTTGTTTAATCATGCTCGCGCACGTGTGTGTGTGTGTGTGTGTGTGTGTGTATATATATATATATATATGTATATATCGAGAGTCAACCGTCCTGTCTTTGCAATGTGTGCGCGCGTGTATCATTATACATAAGGGGTAAAAGCTACGTGCAATTAACGGACGGGAGAAAAAGTGAACTGGTTTGGAAAGGTTCGGTGTGTACAACTACTCGACTTTGCACTGAAAAATCGCCATTTTTTCGTTTTTTCCTTCTTTCACGACACAACTGTGTACCAGTCAACAATTTCACTACTTTCATTATTTATTTATTTATTTTTTTTTTTGTCTAATACTACTTCTAATCTTTGAACTTACTAATAATTCGTTGTCGTTACTCAAAAATATGTGGTCATTACGTTCATTTCATGTTGGCATGTAATGATTCTTTCAGTGAAATTACATTAATCACTATAAGCATTTAACGAAATTAGAAAATTTTAATTCTTTTTAATCCCGTTTTATTTGCATAATATTCTTATAGCATATAATATGCATACTGGTAATTTATAGTTTTCAAGGTTCTAAAATAAGATCATAGTATTTATATCTCGTAACAATAACTATACTTATATAATTTCTTAATGATCATATTGGAATTCTCATCTTTAATGAACGAAAATGAATATTGAACTAAGAATTAAATATACCTATAAAATTTATCTCACTCTTGATAATTGTTTTGTTTCAAATGAATAATAAAAAATCCAGAAATTAAAGAGGCATTGATAACAATCTTTGTTAGTTTAATAATAACAACGATTAATTAACTAATCTTGTTTGATTGATTCGGGTTACATTTCCACTTCCTTCTCAAACTCTCAGTACATATATCCAAACCATTAAAATTTTCTAATTTCAACCAAAAACCAATTGAGTCTCTTAATATTTCGTCGAACCATAACTCTTGTGTACAAAGTTCACTAAACCAGCCATGTCTACTAAACCTTCTACATCCTCACTCACCCTTCAAACTAATCTTCCACAACCAACCCTACAGGAACTCATGAGTGAAACTCGCAACAACGTTGCTGGAGCGATCGGTGCCGCCCACGATATCGCTGCCAAAACTCGCAGCACACTGCAGTCCTACGACAAGACGCCACTCGCACAATTTCTACCCCCGCGTACTCGTGAGACGGTACGTCTGGAGAACGAATCCGATCAGGCGATCCTCGAGAAGAAGAAGACGAATCCACTCAGCAGCCTCTTGGAATCGATTACTAAACCCAAACCAATCGTTGACAATATTAGAGAGGAGGACAAGTATGGTAACAACGGTGACAAATTCATCGGCGTTGGACGTGCCCTCGTCAATGGGTTCGAGGGGCTTAGCAACTTTCTCAATGCCATCGTCGACGTGAGTTATAACCTCAGGGTTTGAATGTATATGTGGAGGGATTGTTGGGTAATGAGGGGAAAAAGGAGGTTGATTGGGCCGTTTCGCACGATGTAGGACGATGACGGCTGGCTTTTTTTATTTTAGATAATAAAAAAAAGTTGCAGTTGGGTAATGCGATTGACAACGCACGTCTGATTTGCATAATACGGTTTGTTTTGACGCACGTGGAGGAAATGTCAGGGTTAAGATGCTTGCATTTGTTTGATTTCGTGTGCAGTTTTTATTTTGATGAATTTTTCATTGTTGCAATGAGGCCATAGGTTTTTGTCTAAATTTTAATTATTTTTTTTGTGTAATACTGAATTTAAACGAGAAAATTATGATTCTGTTATTGTTGATTGTAAAAAAAGTAGTAGCTTCAATAATTGTATTAAAATGGAATGCAATTGGAACACAAATAGAAAATAGCTGAACTATGTGTTTAAATAGAATGAAAGTATGCCATTAGTCATTTGTTTGTACACGACATTTTTTTTCTTGTTTGTAAATAATTAGGCCAAGCAGTATAAAAAAGGCAGTTTATTAAAAAAAATAGAAACAGCTCTGCAAAACTTGTACTTATTAGTTTCTCAATTTAAAAAGTTGGCAAACGTGTTATGAAATTCATGATTACTACTTTGGTATTCTTGTTATCGAATATCTTAAGCGAGCTGCTTTATTTTTCGAGCAAAAACCATTTGATCATCAATTATATTTCAACATATCAAAGTATCATACTTTTTTTTCTTGTATTATATCATTAATTTGTCTTTCAGTTACCAGTGAACGCTGCTAAGAAGACGTCGCGTGGCATCACCGAAGCACTGAATCAAATTGGCGCTAGACTAATTGGTCTACAGTGAAGACTCGACTCGTTGAAAGATCAATGACTCTCTGTTATTTATTATATATAAGAAATATCAAACTTATGTAAATATAATACTTAGGTTAACAAATATTGTTGCGTAAATTGTGTAAAAAGTGTATTTATATAAAAGTTCTTTATATAGTTTTAACAAGACGTTTGTTTTTTTCCTATACTTTCGTTTGTAAACATAGTCGCCATGTATACATTACATTATAATAGAAATTTCAATCGTTTTTTTTTCTTTTTTTTCTCTCAATCGTGTTAGTAAACATTTTTCATCTCGTATCATTTCGCGCACACTCTATAATTAACAAGCGCGAAACGCAAACGGCGCGACTAACGTCTCTCGAACTTTACTTCGAGGACGAAGTCGCGCACCGTCGCGTTTCCAAGCATATTTTTTTTCGTATAATCGTAATAATTCGAGTATATATATATATATATATAATAATAATATCTATAAAAATCAACATTACCTAACAGTACGCATTATATATATATAAATGCATTATTTATAATACTTAGGTCGCTACAACTCTGTGTAATGATACGCAGGAGGGAAAAAGAAATAATAATGAACACTTATACAAAAAAAAAAGAAGGGGGGAAAGGGTAAATACTTCAACGACATTGCGTTAACGGCAATTGACAAAGTAGGAATTATTGAGATTGACAGAAATATCATGTTGGCATATCTCTCGCCGATTTTACACTCTATAAAAAGAACCACGCATTCACCTACATAGCGAAAAAGAGGTGATATATGTGGCGTGTGGATTTTCGACTCACTGGACGTTTTGAAAGCTAAATGCCGCGCACACGCCACACGATGAATTTTCCAAAACTAATCTCTCTATATACGAGCTTCGTAACGTTTTTGAACAGTATTCAGGAATACTCGCCTGCTTTCTGTGGATCGTGTACATATTGAATGTTTTAGGTCAGTCACTGTGTGATTATAACGAGCGATTGCAATTTTCATTCATGCGAAAACAATAATAGTTTTGTACTGTTTGTAGATTGTAATTTACGAATTGAAATATATATTTTCACGAATGATTGCCAATATAGTAATAGAAAATTTCTGCCATAGATTACAATATGAATTCTTTCTTAAATATAATACAACTATAATTTAATATAAACTTCTCAACAAAGTTTTTGTTTTGGCAAATATAATCACTCTCTGAGTCTACCAGAACGGTATATAATAAATTGCAAAGGCGGGTATTCCTCAACACATTTTCGCACAATGAAACTTTCACAGCGCTATAAAGGTAAACTGTTATATAAAATTTCATCTCATGTGTATACATACATCCATTACAACGGATTAACAACATATATTCACATTGTTGACGATTGTCGGGTCGCTTATGAAAGTTATACAGTGGTATATATTCAATCCTTCGATGCTTCGTGTTGCTATATAGTAATAAAAAATTAACACATAGAATTTTCACGAAATTAATAATAGAACTCTTGAAACTTTCCCGTGGCTGATACATTCATCCTGCAAAAATGTCTCGTCGTTACAATGATCCATGCAAGCGTTGCATTTGATATACTCAAATATCAAATATCACGTATATATAATAATATATAAGCTTCATACCGTGCAACTTGAAATCATGCAATAAGCATTCTATATCGACAAAAGTCGTTTCTCTATATTCTTTGCACTCGTTAGTCACAATCGAATTCTTCACTTCTTTTTTTTTTACGAATACTTGTCAATGGCACATCATCCATACACTGGATCAAGTGAATCGAAGAAATGCAGACAAAGCGTTATTACATAATATAGATATTGTTAAATCAAAATCTTTATCATATGCTGCATTCATCGTAAAACAACTTTATCATCACTTCATACAAGAGCATTACAATCCACGTCAAAGGAACCATGAAATTTTGGTAGCATTGTACATTCGGTGCAAATTCCTGCAACGTCGACGCTCTCGAATATCTCTTCTGACACTGTTTAACACAACACGCTCTCGCAAGCAATAAATAAAACAAAAATTAACAAAAAAAAGGAAAAGAATGTAATAAAGGGAAACACTTTGCTCTCGATGACTTTTTCTTGCTTTTTTTTGGCAACTTTCCTTTGTATCGAGCGCGCACGTATACATATACATGCAACGACTCTCCGGTCACGACGATGATACCCGATCCGTCATCCATCATGCGTGCAGTGAGAGAGAGAGAGAGAGAGAGAAAGAGGAGAAGAGACAGAAACAGATACAGAGAGAAAGAGAGAATGGAGGGCGCAGTGTAACAAGCTTCGAAATGCAATACATCATTCATGCGTTATACATGTAAACGCGCGTGTAGGACATTCATCATCGACCGCATGTGCATAAGTGTAATATACGTGTGACCCGACATATCGTCATAACGCGCGACTGCGAAGACAAATGATACGTCGCTGCTGGATTGCTGCTTCAAATACGCCGCTTGGTACAGTTCTGTAGATTTATCGGATCTATAACTGTTATTCTGTCGATTGCCGGTGGACGTTGAAAAATTCCTGACATTCCAAATTACAAAGGTTTTGTCGTCAACTGTCATTAATATCTTTACGATGAACGATCGTATGCAAATGTTTCGATGTGTTTGTAGCCTACTGCATGTAATATGAATTAATTCATCTCGAAGCGTTCCAGCAGTGAAACATCATTTGTACAACAAGGGAATGAAAGGGAGAAAAAAGTTGTGTGTGTGCTTTGCATACCTAATCTGTGCGTATATCACAATGGATATATCTACAATTCACGCGGTTATACATGCCAACCAGTGTACATGTGTTTTTATCAGCGGATTTCAACTCACTCAATCATACACTCGTCAGTCCCATCGAAGCATTGTAAGATGCAATTTCGCTTACTTTTACTTCTAAAACAAATATGTATATATACGTTTCACGTACTGTCGAAGGTTCTTTGTGAATTAAATTTTCTCAAAATTATTGAACAAAATAATCCTCGTTACTATATCTTAAAGTCTCATTATTCTTTTTATTGGTTCTCCTGTTATGAGTAATAGTAAATTTCTTTATCTTTCATACAATTTAGTATTAATTTGGCACACTTCTTGAATCATATTTCATACGAAAATTTCTGTATCTTTGGTTCAATCCTTCAATAAGGAACTTTATCAAAATATAGCGAAATCTACAATGTGTCAAATCATAAAAAAATATATATATATAAAAATGCATAAAAATGAAAGATCAGAAAATGCAGAAACAGATCTTTTCTTCTGTGTGAATTTAATTCAAAATTCTAAACCTCAATTCCCCGTACTTCCCATATATATATACCAATTACCATATAATGCCGATAAAGCAGGCACCTACCAACGTCATATCAAAAAACCCAAAGATCTTCGACAGCACACCCACGTCTATACCCACATACACCATGCACGCTTGAAGAAACTAACGGGAGTATAGTAATAGTATTAGTATAGTAGTAGTAAAATTGCCCTCTCACTTTGTCCATATAATCATACATACACAAATCAATGTATATATATATATATATATAGATATAATATACTCTCACTACGCGCGTACGCGAGTAGTCCGGTAGAGTCCGCAAGGGCTCAGAGGAAGAAGAAGGGGAGTAGGAAGAGATAGATAGAGCCGGCTGCGAAGCGCGTGCAGCACTCCACCACCACCACCATCATCGCCACCGTCGTCGTTGTCGTCGTAGTCTTCGTCGTCGTCGTCGTTGTCGTAGTAGTTGTCTTCGTCGTACAATTCATCATCATCATCATCGTCGTAGTCGTCATCGTCGTTGTTACCACGCGCGTGTAAAGCTCATATGCTGCCCCTCATCCAGAATCGGCAGAGCGCGACTTCCCCTCGCTTGCTGCGCCTGTCGATGAGCTGCGGAATGCGACAATTATACACATTACACACACCTGACGTTTTTTTTTTCTTTTTAGCTGTTATATATCGAGTGTATATAGACATATATTGATATCTATTATTCTCTCGCTCGTCAAACGGGGCATACAGTATAATATGTATGATACTTGCTCTTGTATATATATATATATATATCTCGTTCTCGTGCTACAACTCTACGTATATGTATAGATGCATGTGTGTATATATAGATATAATCTAGCGCATTCTCTTTTTTTTTGTTTCTCATTTAATGTAGGCTCTCGTCTCTTGTAACCGTTATGTGATAATATCGTGCATGTATGTGTGTGCATGGATGTACGTGTGTGGGTCTCGGTGTTTTCGTTTTTTTTTTTATTTATTCCTCGCTTTTAAGAGGGATGATAGGTTGTTATTTTCTTTTTCTTTTAAGGGAAGGAGAGAGACAGAGAGAGAGAGGAGACTCTATATACTCTTTTTAGGTCGTCGTGGTGTCGTAACTTTTGTAGGTGTGCGTCGAGCGCTTGTGCCTGACCGTGCAGAACAGTATCATGCTGGCGATGAGACCGAAGAGCTGGAGGCAGCCAATGACGAGACCAACGGTGCCGACGAAGTGAAGTCGTTGTACCAGCCAAAGTTGAATGGCAGAAGCGCAACCATCCTGATACCAATTTAGTTGACGATCCTCGTTGTCGTATTGCTTGCCACAGTAACGTTCACGTACACGACAGCAAGCATCGGGGACACGTTCCTCCCTTGGCCAGGCCTTGATGTTGTACCAGTCGTAGTACTTGTCCACGCCGCAACATTGGAACTGTAATGGGAAGATGTTAATTAGTAAAGGTTGAGTATTTTGAAAGTAGAAATAGAGATGGGGTGGTTTGTTTTGCGTTAATTTTTTAACGAGGAATAATTGGGAAGAGATATAGTGGGAAAGTATTTCGCAAAGCTCATGTTACATATGGAAAAAATGTATAGTTCGTTCTAGGTACTTTCCACATATTTGATTTAATTTATAAGTGAGAATTTGACAAAAACTACTTACAAAGATATCGATAAGATTTTAAATATATAAAGTTATATTCTTATTATAATAAAATTAAATTTGCTTTCTTTTTTGTACTGGTTTAACCTTTTCCAAAATCAGTTGATTTAATTAGTATAAACAAGTTAGATCAACCTTATTTTTTCTGTAATATTTTAATTGTTCCGAAATAAAGATGAAACTTCAACTTCTTTGTATACTTCTATATGATAAATCTTATATTTCTTTTTTCAAACATAACAGTATTTTAATCCTTAATGTAATGATATGTTCTCGTTATGTAAAGATAGATAACGGAAAAAGTAATATGCGCAGATTTTACAGTTACGCTAAAAATTCAGGCATCGGACCGTTCATTTAAAAATTGTATTTTTAAATAAAAAATGTTATGTCAACGAAAAATTTAAGACAAAAGTCTTAATGAGTTAGACAAATGAAAAGACTTTTGTTCTACAAATGAATCCATGCTTTCACCTGTATCCAATTACAGGATTATGATAACAATTTATAAATCTGTGATATGCTATTTACTCAGTTTCTAAATTACACTTAATCGCACTACCACGACTCTTGACCACTACGAGCCAAGATAATTATGGGTCAGCAACACAATGTCAACGTGAACCGAGACAACTCCAACGCGAATTAACGGCGTTCATCACCGAGATGATGATATATGTACTCACACTCGTCAAGGCGTAAAATTACGTTTGTTCTAAAAACTCCGGACAAAATTGAAAGTTTATAACGTTCACATCTCTGACCTACTTAATTAAAACTCACTGCTTTTATTTATACGTGTCCGCGCGGAAAAACTTCACACTACAAAGAACAATTCTTCCATCACTAGCTTATATATATAAACCTATTTGCCACCCATAAAGCCATTAACCCCACTACATCACGACTACACATCATCTCGCGAAAGTTACTCACATACCCTTTTACAATTCTCATAGAATTGATACATCGCGCATTCGCGTATAGCCACCGGGGAAAAGAGTCCAACTTGTAGAACACGTGCCGAAGGCTCTATAAAAACTTTCGTCTCTCACTCACTCTCCCGTTTTACACTGTCATTAAGCCGCCACCACCGTGGTTTCGTGACGGGGCGATAAAATTGCGCGCGCCCTTGTCTTAGTATACAACTACCCTGCGGATAGCATCGAAATCTCCAAGCGCACGTTACAGTGTACCAGCTACTACTACTAGTCAATTCTTCACGGGATCCCGTTGCTATTTTTTTCGGTCGTCATTGTTCACCGCGTGCCTTCGAACAATGCCTCTTCGCGTCAATATATACGTTATATATACCATCGCGTGGATATGTGGGTGATACCTGTGTGTGTATGTGTCTGTAAAACGAGTGAAAGCAGCTGTAGTAGGATTTTTTTTACGGTTTCAGGAGTCGTAGAGCGCGAGGTTAGCGGTGCACGTCGCGGAAGTAGTCGTTGTTTTTCAGGGGTTTGATAGAGAGAGAAAGAGAGAGAGAGAGAGAGTGGGAGAAAAAAATTGAGATTGCGATGATCGTTATCGCGTTTTTATTGAGAATGCGGAGGAAGCATGGTGGTGTATTTGGAAAATTGCCGGAGGTGCAAGGTGTATATATATATATATATATATATGTGTGTGTGTGTGGGAGAAGTGAAGGAGCGAGGTTTTTATGATGGAGATTTGAAAGTAAAATTTAATTGATTTGATTTTTGTGTTTTATGTTTAATTCAACGCCGATTAAATCCTCTGGGTTAAAAGTTGCGAAATATGTAATAGCACAGTGAACGCGTAGAAGGTGTAGACTAAAATCAAGTAGATCTGGAGCTTTATTGCTGTACGGGGTTTCTCTGTAATTTGAAAATTCCAATTCAACGATTTAAGTGAACCCGCGATTTGTAGATGTTACGTAAGTATTAAGTAAAAATAGCTTTGAAAAATTATTTATCAGAATTATATGAACTGAATTCATATTTTGTAAAAATTCGAAGATTTTCTTCTAAAATCACTGAATATCGTGTGCAGTAATTCTTTTCGCTACTTTTATGTTTCATTTTACGACATTATTTTTTGTGGATATTACTATAAACTAGATTTTAGAAACTTAACATTACTTTATTTAATTCGACTTACGGTAGTCTGGATGGTATCCCAGAAGTTGGAGAAAGTACCGGTCTCGTGCACATTCTCGTCTGTATAATGTTCCGTGATACCATAAAGCAATTGTGACTTCATGTTGCTTCCAACTCGATCTTTGAATACGAATGCCAGAGTGCCCAGCATGAATTCAGCCAAGAAGACCAGTATGACCAAACTGAAGTACTGTTGGTCGCAGAATAAATTGCAATTAGTTTTACGATCAAAATTTTAGATATAATTTATAATAATTCACATACTACATGGATATTCATTACGTTGATATTAAAAATAAAAATAGAAAATAAAAAAGAATAGTGAGAGACTAGATTTTTGTTCATTTACATAAAAAAACATCAGAAAAGAAAAGAAAACTTAAGTAAACATAGAGATAAGAAACAATAAGGACAGAATATTCAGTTTACAACGATCGTTAATTTTTAGAATAATTTTAGCCTTCAGGCGCATACTATTATCATTCTTTTAAAGCATAAAACTACGATATCGCCACGCGGTAAAAATTAGCACTGCAAAAGGAATATACTTATACTAAAGAAAAGATAACGTAGATTCAGTTAATGTTCTCGTACAAAAAATGAAAAAGTGCACCGAATCATTAGCAGCTCGTATTTTATAGTCCTGAACTAGATAGAGCAATTCCTCTTCTTCTTCTTCTTCTCCATTAAATTGCAGTCTTTCCTCTCTGATAATTTACTTAAATCCAGGCCATGATAATGCTATCGCTCCATAATTTTTACCAACCATAACACACATCTCACAATACCAGTTTATAATTTTTTCCAAACCACGTATTCGTCCCTTATCAACCTCTTCGCTATACAAAAAAAGTAAAGACAATTTACCGTGATCAGAAGACATCGAGACTGAAACCAAGCACCACAGCATCCGAAGAAGGCGACGACGAAGGTAACACATCCGACACCAATCACGAACATATCCATCGAGGCGTAACTATGCTGCGGTACCAGCGTCCCGTACTCGTACGGATAGTTGAAACGCATCCACAGTCCAGCTCCCAGCATTCCGCAGGCGCATAGCTGTGGCAAGGAGAGACAAAGATATCGTTATAGTGGTGTACTGCACATTGTGTATATAGCTATATCGTAGTAGTGAGGCCAGGTGAAACGATTACGATTCACGCGCGCGCGTTCACGAGCTTCCGGGCATCCACTGTCTGTAGAGGAGTTTGCGAAAGGCGTGGAAAGAGGTTTACGATGGTCAGACAGGAAACGGAAGAGCGTCTCGATGGGTAGTAAGAATATTTGTAGGCTCTTTTGGTTGGGAAATGGATGGGTTTGGGTGGTCTTTTGTTTGATGCATACTTTTGTAGTCTTGGAAAGGTAGTCTGCTATGCTAAAGGATAAAAGTATTGTAGTTCGAAGCCTCGGTATCTTAAACCATTTTATAATAAGTTTTAAGGACGTTTCTTTTCAAATTAGCAAATAATTTAAGAGATTCTGTCAAAGTTACCGATTTTCTTAGAATTCTTTAGTTAACGTACCTCGTATTCCTTGTTATACGACAACGAAGGAAAGTGCATTGAAAAAAAATTACGGAATGATCTGTTTTAGAGCTCTTTTCGGATCTAATTACCGGTAACAAAACAATCTAAGTCGAATGTTATTTGAGCTTTCACTTTCTCGTAAAATCGTTTCCCTACTATACTTTCTTCGGGTAATATAAAGAAGATTTTACAATCTGTCAAGTCACTGCGGTTGAAAATGTTTAAGAAGTTTCGAAGTTGAACAAAGGTAGACAAGAAATATTAATAGAAAATGTGTACGTTATATTTCTTAAATTTACAATATATCTAACCTCTATCTACAAAGATCAATTGTTCAAACAAGGAAGTATTGTAATGTCAACTATGCTTCAAAAATATATGTGTTTTTTACCTATATTCAATAAAGCTTCCGCCAGTAATAAAATGAATGATTATCTCTATCCTCAGCATTTTAAGAAGACTAGAAGTATTTTATGAAACCACTGAAGCAAGCAATCTGTGCAACCTACTCCAATTCATCTTAATTTCTGATCTAAAACTGAATTCAATCCGAATCCGAACTACAACACGTACACCCTACTTTTCTTCAACATCCTGACATCTCAACTTTCCCAACGAAATTTTCCCATTGAACGGACCATGCTGTGGTCACCTTTTTCTATCTCCTGCACTTATAAGTTACAATCTTTCTCTCTCGTTCCCCTCTGCACTACAAAAACCACAAGCGCGGAAAATTGCTGACACCTGATGGCCCATCGTACACAATCATCATCTCTATCGCACTCTATCTATTGAATAAAAGAAAGTGACGGCCGCTCTGAGTACTCCTCCGAGGATAATAATAATCACCACGCGTAAAAGTAGTCCGAGTCCAGGGCAGTCACCTTAACGAGACACATCGACGCGAAGGGGTCATTATCATTAGCTGATCAACAATCCGTGACGATGAGTATACGCATGCATCGTCGATGAGCGTGACTTACGACACTTTTACTCGTGAAATGACGACGACAACAAATCACGTATAGAGAGAAAGAGAGAGATGAGCGTGTGCGTGCGAATTCATTTCACTTTCGAGGTTGAGAAAGCATGTAAATTAGTTGCGGAAAATTCAATAGCCACGTGTGTGAGATTGAGTGCGACGCTGCGGCAGACGGTGCGTGAATTGGGGTTCCGATTGAGAAGATCTTTTTGTTGCGTGAGGAGATATTGGTACATTGCTGATTTTAGCAAGTGATTATTCACTGGAGCAAGTGAATATATGGTATTACGAGAAGAGAAGATGTATTGGATTTTACAATAATTGTTTTTTCTGAAATCAATGTTTGAATTATAATTTTAGCGACTCCTTAGTGATTAGAAGTTTGACGCTCATTTTATTCATTGAACAAAAAATTCAAATACAGTGTGATATCTTGTAACTGTATAAATCTAATTTGCAAAAAGTTGATTACAAACTGGAGCAAGTTAATGACACACGTAAGTACATTATCAATGACTCATGCATCATTTTAGCATATGTCTTTAATGATAAGTGATGGAGTTCTCGAGATGTAATTTAAATGGATTACATTTCAAAAAGTTTTCAAAACATTCTAACCGGTTTCGAGATTATTTCAATCTTAAAGGCGATAGTACATAAAGTTACACCTTTTTGAAAGAAGTAACTAAGGCATGCTATAAAATTCTAATCTAATTTTGAGAGTATAAAAACGACGTAAGTAAAAGTTCAGTTAATCAATACACATACTCTTTAAATTTGAATCAGTGCACACGTACTGCTACCAAACCCGTGGTATACTTATAACTGCAGATTATCTTTGAATATCATCTAATTATTAGTGCATTTTAATTGATTATTCGTTATAAAGATATCAATGATCAGATATAAGTGCATATGCACTGGTTTAAATTTAGAGAGTATATAGGAAGATCTTCAATATAACTTTTCTGCAAAAAGTAAATTAATTTGTCATTAGAGTCAACTAAAAATTAACTAAATTACTAAAGATTTAACATAGCTTATTACTTACAATAGTATTTCAAAATACTACTAAACTCAACTGATATCACTATTTGTATTGAATTTCTATTACCATCATAAAACCAGAAATCCATTGATACCACATTACAGTGAAACAACGAAAAGAAACACAACTACTCTCTTTCTCGTCCTTTCATTACCATAAACCACAGCCCTACCCACACCCAATCTTCCTCGTTTACACGGAAAAAAAGTCATCCTACAAGTTCGCATGTAATTAAAGATCGTTTATACTCTTGCAACAGAGAAAAACCAATCCTCTCTCTCTCTCTCACACACCACAACCGCGCGAAATCGTGACGCGAACCTCGATAATACCTCTGCGGAACCCCGCGATCCTGCGCACCCACGCGCAAATTTTACAGAAAGTTACACAGTTGCCATGAGCACGCGCAGGGATATCTAATTATAGTGAGATCAGTGGTGTCGAACAACACGTATATACATATACACGCGTGAAACTGTAGTAGCAGCAGTAACAGCAATGGAAAACCGGCTCGACCCACGTGTGTCATAATATACCTACATGCCGGTTGTGCTCTATTATTATACGCCGAAGGGGACACGCATACTCACTAATGAGCACGTCGAGTGCATTATTTAAAAAAAAAACAACTTTTTGGGAATGTTGCTAGATTGAATTGCTAAGTAAGAGGGTGGTGGGTTGTATATTTATAGGTGCGTTCTAAATGATTTCAGCCCTGATACGGGAATTAGATGTGATAGGTTAATGAGAGCCGATTATAACCGGCTAGCCAGATGTAACTGGATGCGTATACGTAGGTATATGTATGTGTATGCATTGAGGAAGTATATTAAAGTTTTGAATGTATATGCGTGCGTGTTGAAAATTGTGATGTCACGCGGTCCCTGGGACTAGTTTTTACAACTGTAGGTGTATTGTAAGTAGCTATTTATCAAGATAATCGCATACTTAGTGGCTATAAACGTCAAGGATTGGATATTTTTAAATTCAAAGATAACCATCAGAAATAAATCGTATATATTTCATATACGGTTGAAGATTACAATCGGTTGAATATTCCACCCTTTGGAATCATCTTTCACATTACAGATCATTGCCATAAATTGTGCAACCGAACGCGTACAAGTGCCGTTCCCAAATTCATTCACTCCCATTCAATTCTCAGTTACGCAACGACGACAAAACCCACATCTTCGATATATGCAAAATCAACGAAGCCTATATATACAAACTATACATACACACACAGTGTATTGCGTGCGAACGTCATAAATCAAAAGCTGGGCGAATGTTTTTCTCCCTCATCAATCCACCAAGCGATCATCACGCGCGTAAGATACGCTTTCCCTTCGTAATTTCTACGCGGCTTCAATTTCCCGGTGCAATATATTCAAATGCCGGGAAGGCGAGCTAATATGTATGTGTAAAGGCGAAAGCAACGTGCAATTTCACTCGAGAGGGATAATAGGATGATCCGCTTATTAAAAACGATTTAGCTTTTCTCTCTCACTCTATCGTTCTTTCCATCCGCGTGGCGAAGGAATAACGTGTGGAGAATTATTGCTCGCTAGGTAGTTGGTCGGCAAGTCAAGGAGAAAGAGAGAGAGAGAGAGATTAAGTTGTGAGATTTTAGATGAATCATGCGAGAAGATGCTATATGTCTTTCAGGGGTTTTACAGACAGAGATTGCTATCTTAATTAGCGGATTAGAAATTTAGTTCAAAGAGCCGAAAATTCGATCGCCGGACTTATTGAAGTTTAAAAGGGATTAGAAACTTTTGATTAAGAGTTTAAAAAATTTTTACGAAGTAGAAGTGTATCGAATTGCAAAATACGACTGAAATTTAATGTATTTGGTTACGGTTATTGACTATTTATTGTTTGTACTTTACCGTCTGCTAAATTATATTTTTAGAGAATTGGGTATTGGTTTTGTCTAATTTCGTGTATATTGGGACGAAAAAGTTCAATATTAGCGAACTGACCGAAAAGCAAACTCGTATACGCTATGAATTATCCATGCATTAACCTAAATAACTTGGCTAATGAGTAGCACAACACAATGAACTATTGGTAATACGGTATCCGTTTCAAGAATTTCCGACCTGCAGTACACCTGCTCTATCTATAATTATCGCTATAATAGTTTCTAAAAAGTGCTGGGAATATTGAATAAAGTATTCGAGTTTGTTGGATTTCCGTTAAAGTTTTAGTATAATTCTGTCAGAAGGAAATATTATTAGCAATGCTAAAATATCACTTGAATTTCTTTTTCGTCTATGAATAATTTTGTTATCTCGCTTATCAATATACTAAATAGTTAATCTACTTTTCAAAAGAAAATTATAAGTTGTTATAAATACATGTACTAATAAATTATCAATTTCTGAATTAAATTATCCGTAGAACTTCACGTCGTTAAATACGTAATCATTGACATAAATTACATTCATACTGCATGAAGTCAATGGACGTATTCAAGTTTGATATAATATACTGTATGGTGATTTCATCACCTAACATACTTCAAGGCTATTTCGTTTTCGATAAAACAAACTTTCATTTCATTGATTGATAAAAATACATTTTAACTCAAATATAATCAATTTCAAATACAACTATACTCCTATACTCACTAATAAAAATAAACGAAAAGATTCAGAAATTTTTTAATGAGTATTTACTTATTGCGCAATCAAAATGTTATTCCACTGCTCCAGTAAGTGAATATTCACGGAAGTACTAATAAATTTTTTCGAGTTTTTACTTATTTATATCCAGAGAATAAATTTACTGCCATATCAATAATAGTCATCAATAAAAAAAACTATACCGTAATATAACTTTTCACTGTACTGTCATATAACAATATAAAATGTGCTTATAACTCTGTATACCATTAAATTCTACGTCTTGAAAAATACAAAGAATTCATTTTAAAAATTTATCTTAAACTATCTTAAAACTCTAATAAAATCCATTACAAACATGGACCCATAAATGATATAATTAAGCAAACCCTACTAAACTGCACCATTTCTCCGAACAAACCAACGTCATAACTAAAAAGAACCTGCTACACCCAAACTCGAACCATCAACCTCCGCAAAAAGTCCGCTACAATACAACGAACAGTCGCTCCCACACTTATATACGATAACCATCAAGTCGTCCCACATGAAAGTCCGCTTCTATACTACATGTATATATACTCGCGCCTGCTCACAACTGTACACTCATAGCCGTCAGTTCTCCGAAAAAACGGCAGCCACTGTCGTTGCCTTACACTTCGCGGACTCCATACCATGACCTCGTGTGGATACACACACACACACACACACACAATGTTCAATTGAAGGATCGAAACACGTGTGTTCACTCTAATTCGATTCCTTTTCGCGAGGTGTGACAAATGGAAAAGTGTGGGGGAGTGTCGTTAGTGAGTGCGCGATTGCGAGAGATGGACGAGTGATTAGAGGCTGTTAAGTGAAAAAGACTAAGGAGAGGTAATTTTTTTTCGGAGACGAGTAGTTTCGTAACGACGTGCTAATTGGGTTTTGCGCGTTATTGATTTGGATGATGAGGATTCGTCTTTTGTTTTGTTGAATGTGGTGTGATTAAGTTGTTAGCGAAATTGTTGGAGATAGGCTGACGTAGCTGTAGGCTGTTGAAGAGAATATTTTGTAATTTTTACTGATCTTTTGGTTGTATTATATTTGAGTATGTTTTGAAATTTGATAATTTTACTTTTTTTTTAAATTAATGTTATATTTTTAAAGATATAAATGGTCTAAAATATGTAAATCTAGTTTTATTATTCAAACAATACTTGATATTACTAAGCTGTATTAAAACCCATCCTCGAAGACCTTCAATCAGTAAAATTATCTAATTTTCGAAAAACACTCATCATTTATTATAACGCCTACAGGCCATAAACTGCGTAATCGATAATTATTCCTTATAACAATAGAAACTACTAATAAAACATATCTCATCGTTACCATATATATACATTTTCTACTAAACACATTTCCCTATATAGCCAGCAATTCAACAACCATCAAACAATTTATACATACTTTCTCCAATTACCAAGCTCAACACACAAAACTAACAAGTCCTCGGGGACAACCCGGTAGAAGATCAAAGAGAAACAACAAATAACAACGTTTATACCTATAGAGACACACACATGTACATATATACACTATACCTACCAGTAGAAAAGAGCATCGTATACGTCGCTCGCCTCGGGCGGGAAAAATCGTGCCCGCGAAAGTGTGCATGCATGCGAGCATCGTGCGCGCGCAGCTTCTCATCGCGCTCTCTTCATCTTCCGCTTGGACTTTCAAATGAAAGTCCAAAGCGACGAGAGCGAGTATATACGCGCGTGCGCGAAACCGATCAATTAGGAGTTTATAGGTTAAGCTGGTTAAAAAGTAGAATTTAGAATGCCAATTTCGTTTCGAACAATGATTTTTAATATATTATGAGATCGTAATTGAATTAAGTATAATATTTTAAACGATGGTATAAAAATTACATCTTCGAATGTAAAAGCGACTTCTGTTCAATTAAATTAGACAACTGGAAGTGATAAAATAATGTGTCCAATTATTTCTATCTTTTATAACATAAAACTACACTATTTCCATCCTTATAACACTACCATTTTACCAACACTTCACATTGAACTAAACTATCCAACATTAAACTCGACAACCCAACCAACTTCTATAGCGAAACGAGCTCGCACTATAATTCTTACCTATATACCCATAACCGAGGCACCCAACAGCGACGCATTCACCGCAGCTTTCCCGTACCGCATAGCACCTGTGTGTTCACTTGCACGCTCGCAATTTACATCAGTATAGAGAGAAAGATGCGCACCATTAGGAGGTCGCATGCATACACGCGCGAAACGTCGATCGCTCGATTAGCCGGAAAGAGTCGTGCATGTGGTTTTGGTTCGTTAGTCTATGAACTGTTGATTAGAATTTAGTATATAGAGGAGAGAAAGAGAGAGAGACTGGATTTTTGGAGATTTATGCGTAGATGGTTTATGTGATGGGACGGTATATATATACACAGTAGGTTGAGAGACGCGCGCTTTCTCCGAGATGTTTTGAGAGAATTTATGAGGATTTGCTATGGAATGTTTTAGTTTGATTTTTATTAGGTTGGTAGAGTGGTAATAGATGGAAAGGTTGGTGTTATAGTTGCGGTGGATGTAAAGAAGTAGGTAAAATTGTAGATAATTTAATTAATTCAAATTTAATATATTAACGATGATTCTTCGTGGAATTCAATTAGATTAATTAGTCGAGTAATCAGACGACTTTTACTATTAAATATAGTCAACTTTTTACTTATTACAGAACAAAATATAAATAACTATCGGTACGTGGTATATTTTCACGTGGTTAACAAGTTCAAAAATCTTTCAAAAAAATCCCATGTCTGATTTATTATAATGAAACACCAGGGATTTTTCGATTTTCATGACGCACGTTTATCTAAGCCAGACATTATTATTAATGTACAAATCTGCAATTCGTTTCGTCTGCAAACACTTCGCGACTTTAAAAAAAAAAAAAAGAAGAAAAAAAAGGTCGGCGCAAACTCGTTTCGCTATGATTACTTCGCGTGTGTGCTGCAGCAGCGCGCGTACACAGATATCCCGTTCAGTGTTTTTTACGCGCACGCGCCGTATATATATATATATATATATATATATACATATACGTTGATGGTAACGATGAGCTATATCTTCCGCTTTTGCGTAGGCACAAGATAAATAAACGCGCACGCGTACTCGTTTTACAGCTCCGTTTCTTTTATTTTTTTCACAATTAGCCGGCTTTTCCCACGTCGACCTTGCGGGCGGACGGTTATATTTGAACAGTTTTTATGAGAGATGGTTTGGTATGTAAGAGACGAATTCGGTTTATCAGACTGCGATTCGTATATGGTATCTCTTTCTCTCTCTTTTTTTGTTTGTTTTGTCTGTTTCTTTGTTTAGGTGTGCGATTTTGGAGGTGTACGTGAGGTCGGTTACTCGAATGGAATATTTTTCTTTAATATGAAAGAAATTTTTTTAAATTTACGTATAATGATGCAAGAATTTGGCTTGGTTAAAGGGGACTTTCAAGCTATAATATAATTTATATATCTATTTTCTTAGTCATTTTAATTTGTTTTTGAAGTTTTGGGAATTTCCGCATAGTCGCCTAACGTTTTAAAAAGAGACCAAGACCAGTGAATAAATTAAATAACTGACAAAACTTAAAATTAGATCTCGCTATAAAAAACAAACTGATGAAATAATAAGAAAGTTTCGATTGAATTATACGAATTTCTTACATAATTAATTATTTTTAATAATAAGCGCCAAATCGTATCATAAATTTATATCAGAACAGCATCCGAACATAATTTTTCATCATCCTGATCTCTCTCTATTTCTATCTTTAACAAAGCGATAAGATAGTAGAATGTTACCCAACGCGACTCACTGTTATTTTTACACACCGAATTCAATAATTGAAATTAGATCGTGCTCGTTACGTCATCGCTTAAAAATACATACAAAACTTCAGAATCCAACTTTAACACCTAATCTCTCTATTCACAACAACCTTCAAAAACAAAACATCACAGCAAAGAAAAGCTTCGTCTATACTCAGTCATAAATCAGTATACGTATAACCTCGCACATCTCGGCCAAAAAAAAAAGAGAAAAAAAATTTCGCCTCTGCGCGACTTTCGATCGCTCACACACACGCGTACGGTTCGTCTCCCTCTCTCTCTCTCTCTTTCTCACGTATAATTCATAACAGCCGAAGCCTACTGACCCAGATGAGTACGTTGAGCGAGCAGAAGACGTGCCTGATGCACGTGTAGCCGGTACGACCCATGACGCTGTGACGGACCGCCGCGCGTTTTGCGGGCCTCTTCGTTTATAGAACTTAACTGCTGCTTATACTACCGCTGCTGCTGATGTTGTTGTTGTTGGTTTCTGTAAGCAAATAAAAAAGAAAAATAGAGAGATTATTAGACTGCTGGTTGGTAAATTTTAACGGTGTCATCGATAAAGGGTGGATATTACAGTAAAATGTAACTGTACAAACGAATGGGTTTGCATAATGCAAGAGGCATGCACATTTTGATATATAAAGATGTGTATATTTATCGATCGAGATGGTGGCGTAGTGTTACCGGTTTTTCCGCAACTAATAAGATCAACAAATGTCTGTTTATAGACTTGACGGTACCGTGGTTAGTTATAAATGGTTTATTAACCGTACACACGATAATAATATAAAACTGCATAGATATATTTTTAGTTTGAATATATATCCTGCAAAGTCCAATATATAACTAGTTACCAATAATGGATAACTGCAGCCAAAGCGAACGACGCGAGGACGTAGGCAAACTACACGAAAGCGGCGCCCAATGTTTCCGCTATTAAGTAACAGTTACTTTTAGTTTTGCACGACTCGCTCTCTTCTATACCGATTGAAACATTGAACCAGTTGCGAGAATTGCCAGTCATCTGGAAATCCCATCGATCGCTCGGACTAACTATTACTACCGGTGTAGAGATGAATTTTGCTAGATCCAATTGGGAACATCCGTTATAATACACTCCTCGAAATCCATGATCCGTGAACGAGCCAAGTATATATATAGTATGGGGTATTTCGTTTAAAATTGAATTGCAAGGTTTTCATTAGCATTTCAGTTATATACAAAATGTCGTTGTTTTCGTTTATTCGACTGGCATAACTAGAAATTTTAGAGCTACGACTATTTCGTTGTCAAATTGCGTTTAATATAACGAAAGTAAGCTAAATGAATAAAAAGTGTGTATGTATACATGAAAGTTAATAAATAAACATTCATAGTCGCATTGCATTCAATTGTATACACTGCAATATTCATGAGCTCGTACCAAACAATGCCTATATAAAATTACAATATTTTCCCGCGCACCCGCGTATTTATATACATGCCCACCATTAATCAACCATCGCTATTATTATAGAAAGTTGTAAATTAATACACACGAGAACGGCAGTGAAAGTTCGTTAGAGCACTGTAAAGTGACAATTATGATAATACTCTTCTCATTCTCCATACACTCGCTTACAATCGAAGGCACCTGTAAGTCGAAAATAAATCATCCACAAGCAACCAATGAACCTTTCCAAATTCCAAGACCTCAATTATTATTATCATCCCAACCACAGCTTCCGAAATCGAAACAACAATAACGAGTATGCAGTTAATTGACAAAGGCACAACCACGCCGCCACCACCGTCACAACACGTAACGAGCTCCAGTAGTAATATATATGCCGAAATAAAAATCCACGTAGGCGGGTAGTCAGGCAGGAAACGCTTCATCAAGGAATCCTCTCAATTCCGCGCACGAGTGATCGCCCCAGAAGGGGAGGAGGGAGGGGAATTAGCGTTTTTAATTAGCGTGAAAAACAAACGAAGCGACAACGACGACGACGACGCTTTAACTGGTCTAATTTGAATGCACAAGCGCGCATGCGCGTGCATATATGAGAGAGAGAGAGAGAGAGCGCGACCGTCAAAATTTGTGATGTTTACCGCAGAAGGAAAGTCAGCTTTTTGTCGTCATCCGGGTCGATTGGGCATTAACCCGATTAGGCAGGTTGTTACATATTTAAAGATGGGACCTTCTTCTTTTTTCTTTTAATGTGGGAGGAGACGACGCGGTGGTTTCGAAATTATACTGAAGACCGTTGGTGACAATCAAGTTTTCTTTAGTTTCGTTCTTACAATTTTTATATACGGTTGAATAATGTATTTGCCGAATTAATCGATTGGAATTCATTTTGAATTCATGCGGTACACTTGTCTCAATATGGTAATGTAAATAATGATTGAATTTTCTTCATAAATTATTATCTTATCAAATTTGTTTATGCACTAAACATTAATCGTGAAATTCATTTATAATATTACTTGCAGAATGAACCTTCGAGCTAAAAATATCGCCGTCAAAGTTGTAAATTGAAAAAATACTGAATAATTTATGGTAAAACTTTGAAAAGAAAATTGTCAAGCGACTGCAGTGTTGCAAGATATTACCAGTGCTAATATATAAGTCTTACACAGGAAAGAGGTGATAAGAAAACACTGCATTAATCGTGTTTCCTTTAATTAATGAGAAGCCATAAAAGTCATAAGCACCTGATAAAAGAAAATCTGTGTCAGAAAATATAATACTGTTGTATATGCCAGAAAATAAGAATGGAAATTAGCAATGGCAATATATAATATCGCGCTGTATCAGTTTCTGCACGATTTTCCTTGCCAATTTAGGTAACTTTAAAAATAAATCTGTCAACTATATAAGTAGAATTTTACATATTACAATATCGTTAACGGAATTATTACCTATGACTTTCTTACATTCCGGTACCCATAAACCTTCAACATGTTAATATAATTGATTTACAATTTTACAACCCGTATTAATTTTTATTAGTGAAAGATAATTTCGTAAAAATCGATTACTGAACCTAAACCGTTACAGTATTAAAATCATTACGTATATAATCGTTTGAAATGTTACGGCGAAACATCAATATAATTTTTTAGACCAGCAAAATTATGCTCACTTTACGGCCAATTACTTAATGTAACCGAACTATATATCTCATATACTCTGTCACTTTAGAAAAAGTTACACCAAACCTTCTTGATTTAATAAATACTACACAGAACCCACTCATTCAGTAAACTTTTTGCCACCAACAAAATACACCCTCGCTATAAATTTTTTCAATTTTCCAATAAACTACCACTCATCGTCGGCTTATTTTCATTGTCAACGATAGCCTAGACTATAACACTTCCGCCATATCATTCGTCACGTAACTAGATTTTTGCATATTAATACCTATATATATATATA
>JAYJLV010000027.1:578305-594280 GCA_036873485.1 Torymus texanus | reverse complement strand
ACACACACACACACACACACACACACACACACACACACACACACACACACACACACACACACACACACACACACGTCATCGAAGGCCACAGAGGGGGGGGGGAACTATTTCCGGTTATGGCCAACTGGAAGTTTTGCTTTTGCATTGTATGAGTGATTAGGAGCGGTGTGCGCAGATTGTTTTCCCATATCGTAACGGCAGTCGTGTGGCTTCGTTTTATTTATGCCACATAGGCTAGAAAATTCAATTTTCCCGCGGCTGAGAGCGGAATTTGATACGCGAGCGACCGGACCGTGCAGTTTGCGGAGAGAAGAGAGAGAAAAGAGAGGATTGTTTGCTAATGGATCGATGCGAACACGAGGGGATGTTTTCCTTATTCTCGAAATAGGTTTGTTTTGAACCGGACAATAGGGGAGGAGAGTATATTCGAGGATTTTTAAAAGGGGCTAATATTGTTATGATAAATATAATTAGTGTGCATCGACTTTGTTATTGCGATCTTATTTAAAGGTTTTAAAGATGTTTTATATCATAATTATGTAGTGGAATGTTTTGATTATATTACTTTATAAAATTGAAAAATGAAAATTCAAATTATGTTCTATTGCCTGATTATTAACGTTAATATATAGATATATACTTTCAAATTTTCATTTTATTTTGCTTTTTAAAAAAAGAAAATTTAAGTATTATTTAAGAAATAAAAAAATACCTCTACTTTTTTTCGTATACGTCCGATTATTCAATACTAAACTCGATCTCGAAACTACATAAACCACGTTATCGAAGAAAAATCGTTTCGCAAAAATATTAAACATCCACTTTACCCCAACAAGCACATACCTCACGTTCCATTCATACGATGTAAAAATACGCAGTCGTTCAACATTCTCGCGCAACATCAACAACTTCATAATACGGAGATTAATCGTCACGATCAATACTCAAACACACATCTGCGAGTGATCTTAATCCTCGAGACAATAAACTCTCGAGGGAGGCTTGGATTATTCGAGAGGTGCACTACGAATCCCGGACGTTTAACGTTCCGAAATTGCCGGCGAATTGCTATTAATTTTGACGAGAACGCGCGCGTACGCTGATCGCGATAATATATATACACACGAATGACGAACCGGATAACCGAGCGGCTCGTGTGTAGAGTAAGCGCGGAAATTACAGTCGTGGCTTATGAACACAGTGTATAGATAGCCTTAAATGTGTGTGTATACGTGAACAGTGGGAGGATTTGCGTGTGTTGATGAGTACGGATTCGCGTGTTATTGAGACTAATGTACGTTTGTTAGTTTTTGGAATTGTGAGGTCGGACGTGGATGTTTGATCGTGGAATTATCTTGTTTTGTGGTACAAGTATGTTGCGGAAGCTATGGTATAGTGCCAGGGTTTAGTTGTTATGTGAGTATGTTATTAGAACAAAATTTTAAATGTGCGAATATTGAGAAGAATTTTTCAGATATAGTATAGCCGATCGATTTTTCGATAAGGACATTGAAATTCACTTTTGACAATACAAAAACACCGGTCTTGGTAAATTTATGTGCTCGCGATAACGCTAAAAGTAGCAATTTCGAGTACTTTCTCAAACGTGCGCGCTTCCGTATACGCAATTTTTCCGAAAGATAAGAAAACGGAACGCGAGCGAATACACAGCTCGAAGTGAAACTTCGTGGAAAATCTAAGAGTCACGTGGAAAACAAAAATATAAACAAAAATCATGGATATATACGAATAAATAGAAATACAAATCCATTTTAGATATCCTGCACTAACAGACAGCAAACAAGCGAAAAGAAAAATCGCCCCATTACCATAATTCGCACATGCGCGCGCATCCGCCAATTCTCTCATTCGCGTCTGGGAGGAACGACACAGCCAGACACGCGATCGGAAAATAAAATAAAACCGTATCGCGGAAAACCACATACCTATACACACACGTTGCCCCTTATCGATGCCTAATACGCGTATACACACATATACGTATACTTTCTCGCACCCGAACGCGCGAGAGCGCAGATTATACAGAGACGATAAAAACGACGAGCGGCCACCCCTTCGAGGCTCTGATAGCCGATAAAAGTATATAACCTCGAGAGCGAGAAACTCTGTGTCCGTTTTTCTTTGTCAGGAGAATATACAGAGTTGAATGAAACACGAACGAGGCTTTGTGCCAGCACGAAACAGTTGACAAAGAGGGTTTTTTCCTCTGCCTCTCGCTACGCTAGAGAGTCGATGATATTTTTCGTCGGTGCGGTTCGGCTTTTCAAAACAGAGTAATGGGAGGGAGGAAAAAGACTGATTTCTGTGTCTGTCGGAGTATCTAGATAGAGTAAGTAAATGAGGATGTCTGGCTTGGTTCTTTTATATTGTCATTCGCGCTGAATAAGACTTGTTGTGGAGTTGTTGAGGGGATTTGAATATAAAGCAGCGTTTACGATATGGAATTTATTGCGGTATCTTAGGAAATTTTGTATTATTGGAAACTAATTTTTTTTTAATTTTATAGATATTTAATCGAAAAGCATATACCTTGAGAACGAAGTGAGTTTTGAATTTCCAATAACGGCTTATGTCATGGCGTGACCAGAGTTTATAAACTACATTATGTATTTTAATTCTAGCTTTAATCCCTATGGAAATTATTGGTTTTTGTCCCGATTTCAAAATAATTATTCTAGCTCCCTTCTCTACTCTTTAATTAGCTCTTTGCAATAAAAAAAAAAACGGAAAGATAACGTCATCAACGGAAAATACCAATTGATTTTTACTAGAAAACCATTCTGACAACATCTTCTTCTCTTCCATAAAAAACCAGTACTACTCAAAAACTTTCCATTAAGCTCACCGAGATTCTTCTCCTTCTAGTTTCCGATCCTCCAAGCACCCACATACGCCGGACGCAAACGTATAGTGCAGCTTTTAGCAGCGTATCCGCTTTCCCCAAGACCACCACGCCAATGCGGGCTTACATATATATACGTATACGTGTACCTAAACTTGCCCTTCGAAATATTCATCAGAGGGTCGTAACGAAGGTTTCGAGATTTCGCGAATGGATATGTAATCTCGTGAATTAAGACTGTTAAGTATTACAAGGAAAAGCTCTTCATAAGCGGACCATGGATTTTTAATTCGACTGTGGTGCAGATTTATGAAGGGGATGAGACTTTTTTTCTTTTTGTTGCAGTGAAATTAATAGTATTGAGGATGACATAAATCCGTGGTCGTTATTAATTTCCATTGTAAATGAAGATTTATAGTAGGATCGAGGTGCTTCCGTGATGGGGGAAAGTATAAAGTTTTAGTATAGCAACAGCGAAAAAAAGAAAAGATTTCGTCAACGTCCAAAAGTTTTTATACACGTGGGACATGTCGAGGCACACAGAGTTATATATATGTGACTGCAAAAGTGCCGTGTCATACATTAGCAGTCGCGTAATCTGTTTTACTGTGTTTCACAGTTGCGCCTCGCGGTATGATCGCACGCGCTCGGGCAGGAACATAGTTAAACTTTCGACTAGCACCGCGAGCCGTTTTCGTGGCTTTCTCAGCAATTCGAAATTGCAAAGCGCTCATTTCGAATGTTATTTTCGTACCGACGCTTATTTCTCTGTCCCCTTTGGCTAAATAAAGTAGCGTTGTTAAACTTTTATGTGTGGGATCATTTGGAGGTCCAGTAATAACACGGGTTCTGTAATATTCGTTGATACTTTATGTATGTGTATATGTATAAAGTTAACTGTAACGAAGAAACAAAAAGAAAAAATAATATGATTTAACAGTAGATGAATGGGAACAATAATATAATGTATAAACGAAAGCTAGTGAGGATTTTCACTAACCATCGTTTAGTACAATAATCGTTGAATAAATAACTGCCGATGATAATAGCTATTTATATGGTGAATTAGCTCTTAGCGAACCGAAACCGCTGAATCACAGCCAAACAATACATATAATATATCTATACATCCCTACTCTCCCCTTCCTCACTTCATCGTCAAATTATAAAAATCACCATTCCCAAGACTGCATTTCCATTAGCAATCGATACATCAAAGGGAGGGTCGATCAGGGCCGGAGTAAAATGTAATGAGAAAGTCAAAGTCCAAATAGAAGCGAGATATAAGAAAAACAGACGGAGCTGTCGTCGTCGTCGTCGTCGTGTCTACGCGATCGATGCGCTTTGGTACAACCATACGTGACCCGCAGACACTTTGTATCTTCAAAGGCGCATAGAATCAGGAGAAGTGAATTCTAACCTCATGGAGAATCGAATGAAGCTTTTGATCTTACTCCCGACGGCATCGCTCGTTGCAATTAAAATAAAGGGAGGAAAAACATAGGAGAGAGTAAAAGTAAGGAGATAATGGAAATGGAAATAGATTTTTCTATCACGTGATGCTTTAGTTCAGTTTTGCAATGTGTATAAAGAAGCTTTCTGAAAGTTGCCGGTGAATAAAGTGCCGCGTCTATTTTTTTTTTCTTTTATTTGGATACGATGCGTAAATAAATATCTATGGCATCATGGGGGTTGTGTGCGCAGAGGAGGTTACACATATACGCAGGGGTAGAGCTTGAAAGTTGTTATCATGTATAAGGAAGCCATGGCAGGCGGCAGAGATAAAAGGAGTAGTGCATTTCAATTTCAAACGCGATCCCCGGAGAATCAAAGCTCTTACTTCACTACTTTCCAAAGTGCGCGCTTTTTCTCTCTCTTCCTCGTCTTTACCTCAAAAATCTCCTAAAACCATCAGATCTTTTTCAAAAAAAGATTATCTGCAAATCCATGCCACTATATTTCGTTTATCCTAGAGACTAATCCTTTCTACCACAATGTAGAAAACTCATTCGCCGGCTAAGCGTTGCGTGATATCGGGCTGGTTGCATTATGTATGTCCGGTTTCATAAAAATTGGAAACTCCCCCACATACCTTGGTTCAAGCTGTTTTACGGCACTTTTAGCGAATTTCTCTTGCGCAAAAGGGAAATAAGGAGATGAGGGAGAATTTTCCACCCACCTTATATATGTACCCGTAATTTATTAGCCTGGGTGCGTGGAAAGCCGTGGTGTGTATGTGCGCTTTTCCGATAAATTATTCATCGTATGGTGTAATACGGAGATTTCAATATTTGCGTGTTTAGAAAAGTTGCGCGTTATGTATAAATACAAATGGATGATTTGTTGAAGAACAGATAATGTTGGAGAGGTTGTATTAAACGTAATAGTATCATTATCTTGCGAAAAGTAGGAACTAGTGTATTTTGTATAGTGTTTCCGTAAATTAATTTCACGAGTCGTATGCTATTTCATTCGTTAATAAATCAGTGCAGTGCGAAAGTTGGCACAATACAAGCCTGATTAAAGCCAACGAAAAAGCACTAACAACGAGATAGAATTTGTATTAGCGAAATTTCTAATTGTATTTGGCAGTAAGGTTAACTTCCAAACGTTGTCATTAATTAGTCACGACGCCTGCATATTCAGACAAGCGAAATTCTAAACTAAACTTCGACATACGAATTTGATGGGTACAGAAGGCGGCAACTTTATGTTTAACAAGTTTAATATTTTACTATATTAATAATAAAGTATTGAACATGTTTGACATATCTATCCGATGTTTATTTAATGAAACATTTTATCTACCATAATTTATTAATTACGTCGGCGGGAACTGAAATTACTCATATAAAGAATTAATTTATACGATTTCTGGTCTTCAAATTCTTAGACGAGAAAATCTCTTTTCCAGTGAAATCCTGCTTTATAAAAGAAGTTTCCTTAGATTTTAAATTCTTGAAGAATCTTTAAGGAATAACCGTTGAATGTAAAACGATGTACGCTTCGTATGCATGTTTTTTGCAGGACTTCTTTTTTCAAAAATTTAATGACACCACGTGAACGTTTTTCACTTGAAATTTTTTCAGCGTACTTGGGCTGTTCAAAAAGCTGCGTGAAATTAAATTTATGAAAGAACCAAGTAGATTCTGCCTAAATTGCAGTATTAAATAACGTTATTTCTCGTCCTCTTTATTCCTCCACGAGAATATGTTTTTACTTTTGCTAAAGTTTAGATATATTATAGTAATTTTCTGAAAATAAATTATTATGCAACACCAAATTAAAATTTTTTGTGTGAAATAATTAAGTAATCTAATTTACATATAAATTTTATGTATGCCATCAGATTTATGTTTTTTAATAAGTGTATAAAATCATTGTTTATTTTTTGAAAGACAGTACAACAGAATGACTAGTGCGATGGCACGTTTTAGTTTTATAAAAAAAGAAAAAAAAACAATTGTCGATATCGGTTTGGTAGAAAAATACGATATCATTGAAAAAACAAAAGCTGTTTTGTACTTAAACGATCAGAAGATATTTTTTTCATCTCTGGAATACTGCTGTTATAGGTGTATGCTTTATATTTTTAAAATACCTGTATAGAAAAAGTGGTTCCGTTATTATAAACTTTAATGCGATCATACATAAAAAAACTGTTTTTTCAATTCTACCCTAATGACCTCTTTATTAGACAAAAGTATAACTTGATTCCTTCTCACACCTTTATTCTCAGTACAAAATAGTGATATTCAATAAGAAAGTAAACTCGCAGATTATTCCCCCGTCACATAACGTACTACTTAATACCCTTATAAACATGTAATTACTTCATAGCGTGAAAATTAACCTCGATTCTTCGCCATTATTAGTCTTCTAAGCTGCTACACCCCGAAAACATTTACTTCATACATCACCATTACAAGCCTTAAGAAAACGAACTTCTCCGCAACTCTCTCTCTCTCTCTCTCTCTCTCTCTCTCTTTCTCTCTCTCTCTCGCTGCAGAAGCAACCGCGCAATTACGCAAGTCGTTCTAATTCCCCCGAAACCGACTAAAAAAAAGATAACCTTCTCCGTTTTCAGCCCGCAATGTTGCGCGCACCTGCTAAGCGTCAGCCGCACCAATCTTTCATCTCTCCTCGCGCGCTCATACCGGTTACTTAGCTCGTTTCCTCGCCAGTATACCGTCTAAGACCAAGAGAGAGCGAGAGAGCGAGGGAGAGAATAAAATTTAATATCGCCAGAAAAAAGACACGAGCGCGCGAAAAGAAAAAAAAAGTCGAGTGGCCTTTTTAGCCGCGCTAGCTGTCTTTTCTTTTTTAACTCCGGCTGTCGCTTTAATTCGCCCTTTTGAAGCGGGTGAGTCTTTCAGTTTGCCTACTTGCTCTCTGCGCTCTCTTGGAGTGTCGATGGGAAAATTGCAAAAGAGACTCGCTCCCTCCTTTCGCTCTTGGAATTATGTGTTTTTGATGTTTGCTCGTTTGCCGCAGCGCATGGCGCGTGTCTTCGTTCTTTTTTTTGCGCGCGTTCGACGTGTAATCTTTTTTATAGCTTTGTAGGTGGCTTTATGGGAACAGGGAGGAGTAGAGATGCTTAAATTGTTGGTTTAATTGAATCATGAAAATTATATAGAATAAAATAAATCCTTATTTTTATCTTTTATATTTAAGTAGTTATGAATTTACTTTTCATTTTTGTAATGATCATATTATGAGCTGAACGAAATACTACACTTTGTTCGTTTGGTTCGAAAATTTTTCTGCGTATAGAGCGTTTTTTTATTTTTAATTTGATATAGGATGCTATAAATTACGTATTTCGAAATACTTCAATGATCTCTAATTTATGCGAGTAGTGAATAAAACTGCATTGACTTACTTTATGAGCGCGTACATATGTATAGGCCGAACAATACCAGCTTATTCCCATCAATTTATTTAATATTCAAGATTTATCGATTTTCAAGTAACATTGCTACGCGCCAATTTTATCGCTGCCACGCGTATGTATATATGGGTAATTTTACTGCCAATGTTATATATATTTTATGTAATTTAAAGCAAATGACGTTTCAATCATTAGAATATTAACGGTCAATGTACTTAAAGAAAATAAAACATTATGGCACATAAATGTATTATAGCATGTTATTTTATTGCTATACATTAAAAACCAAGCAAACATTATATTTCTAGTATCTTTTTAACTAACACATTAGAATACAGTTACGGAAATTACATTTAAACAAAGTTTAAGATGCTGTAAACTTTATCTGGCATTAGTTTTTCTCTTAATTAAATTTACCACATTTAAAACCTACTTTTGTACTTAATTCAACGCATTTTCCTTATTTTCCCACAAGAGTCAGAAGAGAAACTTAATTTTAAAGACCTTCCCACAGAGTTAATTAAAAGAAAGCACGAATATAAAACGCTAAAAACGTCAAAAGAAACTTTGCAACACCTTGCGTTCGGTTTGCCTTCAAAGCGGGCGCAAAGAGAACGAGAAAATGCAGCCGCAACTTGTGTGGGTATATATAAATGTCCCCCAAAAGGTGGAATGCATCACGAATCTCAAGAACACACCCCTGTGCCGCGAAGAAGTTCAATAGAACGGCAGAGACCGATAACAGAGCAACTTAGGAAGTATATAAGGGGGAGAAAGTGAGCTTTGAAACTCTGTGAGAGCAGTTCCGATTAAAACTCGAATAATGATTTTTCATTAGGTGCTTGACCGACTGCTAATGCGCAAAATCTGCTTGCTCTGTGGTTTAATTAGAGTCGCGTAGTGGTACGGTTGTGCGTATAATCCTGTGGTGCCGAGGAGTCGCGATTGGGAAGAGGAGGGAAGAGTATCAAAGTTTTGGATTTTGAATTCTGATAATGTTTGTATTGTTCGGATGGATGGATTTTGTCGTTTGTTTTAGTGTGCAATTCAAATTAGACGATGGAAGTCGAAATCATATAGGGAAGGTAATGATCGATGGATTAGGTATTATAAATGCAAGAAACAATTACAATATCAGTATAATGTTGATTAGCTATTATATGTAGAGGTTTTGATAGTAAGATAGTCACTGTATAATCTGTTTCAAGAATTTTCTGTAATTTTAAGTATTATAGTAGATAAAACTCATTTGAATTCAACATCTAATTTTACTCTTATTTTATAACAAACTTTAACATAACAGAATAAACTCTTGTGAAATACATCATCACGTTATCATGTCACATAAAATAAAATATATACATACATTATTAAAGGTAATCTCAATGTAAAAAGTAGATTTTTCGAAACTCATACTTAGTATTTAAGGGATTACTTTTGAAATAGAATATTTCCTAACTCCTCATACACTATTTACACATTTTTCAATTACACTCCACAACAAGATTTAAAAGAACACTCGTATATATTTCGCACGCAGCTTTCCTGCTTTCATAACTTTCAGCGCAACTTCATGTATAGTCGTCCGGATTTCACCCTTGCTCACACTTGCAATATTCGCTCGAGTACCTGTACCTATATTTTTTATTTGTTTAAAACCAGAGTAATTACAAAATTACCTTACAAAAGTAGTCCAGCAGAGGAAGTAACTTCCTGTCCACTGATCTGGTATACATAATAACTTACAAAATAAACTTACAATCTAATACATTTCATTAATAATAATAATGTGTCACACATAGTCTTATCCACATGAACTTCCGATGTTAGACAGTCATAATTGACGGTTGTTCTCCTTCCCTTATATTTTAATATTAGGACATATCGCTTTTTAGTGTATTTTACTTGATGTAAGATTTTTCGGATTTGGTTGCAGTCTATTCTAATTTCTTTACTTGCTGTATATTCATAACTGTTTGATAGTGTTTTGAGATTGTTAGGTAAACTATTATAACAAGTAATGGCCCTTAAATAACTGATCTCGTTACGTATTCTTTTGTTGTGTTTTGGAACTATAATGCATTTCTTTCTCGTGATGTTATTAGAATTTGTAAAGCTATCTTTTAAATCTTTATAATGATATAATAGAGATTCATAAGTGAATTATTGATCTAGATTTAGTAGCCATTTTTAATCTAAAAATTTATTTTTGTTTATTATTTTGAGAATTCTGTACTGGCAGAGTTTGTAGGGTTCTTACTATGTTCATGTGTGCTCCTCCCCATACAATTGTGTCATAAGACATAATATTGTGGAATACCTAGAGCGTAGTATAGCATCCTAAGATTTTGTTGTGATAGTATTTTTGTAAGTTTATGAAAAATAAAGATTAAGTATTTTGATTTATTATAAATATTTGGGATGTGGTTTTCCCATCTCATATTACTATCAATGACAATTCCTAGATATTTGGTACTGTCTACTGTTGTTATTTGTTTACCTTGTATACAGATATTTAAATTTCCCGGACTGCTGTTTTATATACTTCCAAATTCCATGTAGACTGTTTTGTCAATGTTTAAGGATAGTTTGTTTAGAGCTAGCCAATTTGATACTTTATTTGGGTATAAGTTCATTTTTGTTTCTATTTCTAGCCATGATTTTCCTTTTACTATTATTTCAGTATCATCAGCAAAATATTGTTTGTTCTGGTAGAGTTTCAAACATATCGTTTATGTAGATAATGAATAATAATGGTCCTAGTATTGTTCCTTGGGGACTCCCGTTTGTATTGCATTGAATTGGCTATTTGAAATGTTTACTTTTACTCCTTGTTTTCTGTTTTCTAAGTAGCTTTTTAGTAGTTTGTAGGCTTTACTTCTTATTCCATAGTTATATAGTTTTATGATCAACGGTGTCAAATGCCTTAGCAAGATCAAGGAAGGTGGTTGCTATAGGTTCACTTTGATCTATTTAATTGTAAATTAAGCTTATTAGAGCATTTAGTGCATCTTTAGTACTTTTCTTTTTTCTAAAGCCAAATTGTTTCTCTGATATAATTTTTTTATCTAGAAAGCATAGTAGCCGTTTGTGTAATAGTTTTTCAAATTATATACATACAACCAAACATCCTCTCACAAAAAACGAAATCCTCTTTCACCTCCTTCTCCTCCCCAAAATAACGACTAACCTGATACAATACACATTATACTATTGGGCACCTGCAACCCGTCGTCTCTATACATAGGTATACAACAGTCTCTCATTACACGCATCGCGGCTCGAACGCATCTCTCTCTCTCACCCACTTTTCACGCAGCTGTGGCCCTCCTTCGAATGCCACCTATATATACATACATACACACATATACAGCGTTGTTGCGAGAAACTTCACACCCACGTGTGCATAACTCGAATGCCCGCTTGCACAGTATATACACAGACATACAGATAGCAAGAGCACGTGTGTGTTATAATTAGGCTGCAATTAAACGCGCTGCTGCTGAAAAGGGATACATCCACATGAGAGAGGGAGAAAGGAGTGTTAAAGCTGAAAGGCTGCAGAGGCAAGTGTGTGTGTGTGAGCGTCGTTTGGATGGGCGTAGTGAATGCAGTTCTGATTTTGGAGGATGCGTTGTCGCTGAGATGACGGCTGACAGGTGGATGATGAGCGTAGAGCGGAGTGATGATGGGATAGGATGGATGCGTATGTAGATATGCGCATATAGTCGAGGTGAAATTACCATATATGCTTGTACGGTTGCTGGGTGGTTTTTTAACCGCGATTTATAATCTCTTGGTGACGATTATCTTTGAAATATTAGGGTTTCTTTGATTATTTTGTAGTTTAGTGTAAATATTTTATTTTTATTTTTACAGTTGTTTATGTATTTTTGAGATTTTATGTGAATCTCTTAAAAAAGTATAAGTAAGCAGTACATATTTACCTTTAATTTTAGATACACAATAAACTTCTGCGTAAGTGATTACATTTTTAGAAACATTCTCAAAAACAGTATTAACGACTCGATTACTTATAAATGTTGAGCTATTTTAAACGCGTGTAAACATTCTTTTATACCATAATTTGAAATTATAAGCCAATAGACTTCCATTATACTGCACTCAATTCAGTTTCTACACTGCGGGAACTCTATTTCAGGAGCTGATCCCAAGAATAACCTTAACCGTAACTGCCGAAGATGAAGTCATTGCCGCAGTAACGTTTCTTTATTTAACCTTCCTCCTTCTTCTCGTCACTGCCGTTATAATTCTCCCCTATAATGTACTTAATGATTGCGTGCGCGCAAAAGAATAATACAACGACGACTACTTTGACGATTTAAATTTATTCCGTGGCTATTTGGTGAGTTAACGGTTCGCGATAAATTCCCGAAAGGAATTATCGTATGTATATACGTAGCGTTGAATCTTTCAGCTAAAAATACACGTGGTGCAGCGGATGAGCGATGACTAGTCGTAGTTGTTACACATACCGCGGACTTTCTAATTTAAGTTGTAAACAACGCGCGGGTGGGTTGGGTTTCGGGCCCACCCGGATTAATTTCAAAGGCTTACTTGGCAAAGTTTCTGTGGGGTTTTCGGATGATGCGTCACTGTGTCGGGAGCAGCCGCGACGACGTCTACGTTGTTGTTCGGACGCGAATTTTCGTAAAGGTAGTGTGTAACCGCGCCTGTTTGTTTCCTGCTGTTTCTGTAAATGTTAAGGAGGAAGTGAGTGGGTGAGAAAATTGATGAGCGCGTGTACGGGAACTTGGGTAGGTAGCAGCAGTACTAATGTCTTGAGGTTGAGACGAGCACAAGGTGCAAACTATAACTCGTAAGAAATTAGGATGAGTGTTTCTCAGGTGACTTTCGTGATTGCTTTAGTAATGGTACAGGGAGAGTTGAAATTTTGTTTAGAAATATTGTTAGATTAACTTGACAAACTAAGACAAAATTGTTGGAATTGTTGATATTTTATTTATTCTTTTCTGCTCATCTTGGCATATCAACTTTTCAAAACTCGATCTTTTTTCTCTCTCCGGTGTTCTTCTCTCTCGCATCACCGCCGTAAAAATTCTCCAGTAACCATAGCAGCACCATCATCCACCATTATCGTAACCACTTCCAGCCCTTTTCTCTTCATTTGCACACTCGCATTACCTCCAAAAACCAACTTTCCAATACACCGCGTAAACCGGCGGCGTCCAAAATTAATTATACTTTATTCACTTTAAACTCCCGCGTACACATACGCGTTCGCCGCTGCCGCTCGCGAGAGATGCACTTGACACTCACGCGCTGGCGCTGGGGCAGAAAGGAGGTTGGCGGTGTGAGGGGCAAGAGGAGGAGGGCTAAAACATCCGCGATAAGCGATAACTGGGTCGGCGGGATAATGGAACGGAGCGGATATACAATCGGATAGGCGCGCTAATTGAATTGCGCGCTCTCAAGCCCGAAATTTCCCTCCTCTCTCATACACATGCACACGCTTATACATATATACACATGTGTATGTATATACAGATACACCCGCGCTCTTGCCTTTTCTCGCAGCACACAGTACAGTGCGACAACGATGTATGGCGTTCCGTACCATCGGCGCTTCGGCGCTGGGATTATATGCGAGTAGGAGAGAGAACGCGTGAATGGGCGAAGATGGACGGCCTCGGCGTGTCTTGCGCGAGTGCTGCTGCACTGTAATTGGCTTAGTTGGGGCAGAGGAGGGTCTCACTTGCCATATAGTAGCCAGAGGAGGAGGCTGGCGAATGCTATGCGACGCGATGCTCGGTGTTTTGTTATCGTTAAGGTGGAAATCGTTGCGGGAGTTATGACGCAGAGAGACTCACTTGGGTTTATTACGGAGAATATGGAGGTGTAAGGGAGTGTATAAGCTAGAGGGAGGACGTATACATGAGGAAATTTTCAATCGTTATTTAGAGAATAGTTGGTTGTTTATCGTACTTGATAATAATTGCGGAATTCAGGAATGATTAAGTGTGTGAGCATTTAGCGGCGGAGGAGTGGAATGAAGATTAATAGTTCACTTGGGGGCCGCTAGGTGGCCTAAAAGGGAAAATCGAAATGCGTTGATAATGTTTTACAACGTTTATGAAGGATTGCTGGAATTTATATAAATACTACTTACAACTATAAGTGGAAAAAGGCTAAAAATGAGAAGAAAAAATGGATGATTTTTTCTCTTACATAAACAAAACCGCGCGCGATCCAAAACAATGTACCCGCAACCTAGCTTCAAATTTTAATCGCCCACCACCACCACCACCGCCACTACCACTACGTTGACTATACCCATTCATCACACGCACCTCAATCCTACAGCACGCGTAAAAAATGAATTCCTCCCAATTCAACAACGCAAGCCCGCACTCCAGAAACAATGGTCTCTACTCTGCCGAAAAAAACCGGCTTACGCGCGTAAAACTTGTCGATCTCCTAGTACGTATAGATACATCGATAACCGATTACCCCTCCTCCTTCTCCAGCTATACGCGATAATTCACGTCTCGTACGCACTCGCTTGCCATCGCTCATCGTCACTATATACACATACACTGTATATACGCAGCTCGCTGTTTCGCATGGGTGTGGTGCCATTGTCGCGCGGCAGGACCACAATGGAAAGTGAAAACGCAGGAAATGGCAGGCGAGGGAGGCTGGCTCGGCTCATCGATTACGTCTATCGCTGACTCCGCGTGTTGGGAGGGAGAAAAAAGGGGATGAGGATGAGGAGGACGGCCAGCTTCCCGCTGAAGGTCCAGAGAGCGTGAGTCACACGAGTGTCAGGAGCTATATATACCTATATATGTGTATGTATTATGCGAGAAGTTCCGTGATGCCTGATCGATGGAGACTGGGGTATGTGGGAATATATAGAAAGGACGATGAGTGTTTTTTTCTATGTAATAAGAGAATTATTGTTTTAAACAATATTCATGGTCCTGTAAAGGTTAAAAGAAAGTCTTTTAGCGATGTTTAGAAATACTTTATTCAAATAAACATTTCATCAGAAAGAAATTTCCTGCGTATATCAATGTTTTCTGTACATAAACAACAGCAGCACCGACTGTTTGAAAACATTACCTGTGAATACTCTGCAGTGGAACCCAAAACTGCTACACGCCTTCGCACAAATGCGACTGTTAACCAAGAAGCAGCAGCAGCAGTAGCAACGGCAACACGTTGGAATTTCCTTACGATCGGAATTCCTCATGTTTACAAAGATCTCGACATTTTTATTCCTCTTCCTCCATGCCCACCTCCTCCCGACGCGCCACTTCACACGCGGAATCCCCCATACATACATTCATCCTCTGTCCGCCATCCTCCCTCACACTTTCTTTCCTTCGCTATACCATTCATCCATTCGCCTATCCATACATATACATATATGCGAACGAACGTGGCCAGGCTAGCAATAAGGAAAACTCACCCTCGAGTGATTTACCGCGTAAACAAGCCGCAGCTCTCTACTCCATCTATCCTCTGCCGCTTATATGTACGTTCGTTTATGTGTAAGAGAGGGAACGCATTTACATGAGATGTGTTGCCAGACGATGTGGGAGTTGAGCGGGTGGGAAAATTCGGAGTATAGAGAAGCAGGCGACAGGTGAAGAGACAACAGAATTTTTCGTGCTATGTGAGGAATAATTTTTCTGCTGTTGTGTAGAAGATGCGTGGTGGATAATAGGTGAATGGTGACGGTGAAATTTTTGGTCAATTGTTTTACGTGAGAAGAAACAAAATGAGGTTTTTTGGTGGTTTATTTAAAGTTTAGGATCTTTAGATAAATTTAGATTTGATCGATATAGAATGAAAATTTGCGTTAACTGATGAAATAAGTCGTCGAAATATTGGTGTTTCTCAAACGATTTGTTTTGGCTCATTAATCAATTAATTTTCTGTTATGAATTTCAATCGAACCCGTTTATTTGGAACTTCTATTCTTATAAATGTAAAATTATTTTCAGCAGTGAAGGTGAATGGTCGGATGTTAAAAATAACCTTATAATTATTATTTAAGTAATTTAAATGTTTTAGCAATTCTAACGGTATTTCACGTAATTCATTAACATAGTATCTATGGCCCGAGTCTCTGTCAAATCGAGAGGTAAAAAAATAGATTTTTCTTTATACGTTGGTCGAAAGTACGTGTTTCCCGCATCGAAATCGATGCGGAAAGCTTAAGATTCTTGCA
>JAYJLV010000027.1:562024-573273 GCA_036873485.1 Torymus texanus | reverse complement strand
ATGGCTTTTTTATGTGACGTTTCCGTGGTTCTTGTTCTATATGGACGTCAGTCTGTAGTGTATTTACGGGTTGTGAATCTTCCGAGTGGTCATAGCTCGTTGTATTGGTTGATTTATTAGAAGAGTGGGTATTTATGGTAGATGGCGGGGATGGAATTTTAATTTCTACGAGTGTTTTGTAAGTGTATTGATTAATATGGTTGCATCAATAGAATTTTTTGTTGTGGGCTGATGGAAAAATTAATAGGTAGCTTTTACGATTTTAAGTATAGCATTTCGGTTGTTATTAGTCATCGACAACGGGTAAGATTGATTAAAAGTTTAGTCACAACAGTAAAAAGGATTATTTGTGTTTTGTTATTTCAAATATAAAATAAGGGGATGTTTTATCTATGATACTGAAGAATTACCGTTAGATAAATAATTAACAAAAGAATAAAAAAAAAAAAACAAAATTTGTGACAATACATGATAATATCGTACTTTGTTGAATAAAAGTAAAGCGAGCTCGTAGCTCCACTTTTGTTCTAATATAAACCAAAAAATCCACAATTATAACAATACAGAAACTGTGCACATCATCGCTGTCAACTAATCGCAATAATTTCGAACCACCCACCCCCTTATCCTCTACACACCGTGACGTCGAAATTCCATAACTCGTCTACCTTTCGTTACTCCCGAGGCTTTAATTAACGGCAATTAGGAAAAATTGTGCTCGCTTAAAAGCATGCGCGACTTTCGTACTCAATTTAATTGCCCCTGGGGCTTTTTCGCGCGCGACGCGAAAGTTCCTCCGCGGGAAAAAGGCGGAATTGGCTTTTTAAAAAATTAAGTTAGCGATTGATGCGCGCGCGCTTGCGCTTTAATGTTTGTGCGCGAAAACTCGCGATCAAAGGGCAAATGGGTTTAGAGGCATGGTTTCTGTGTCTTGTAAAAGTCGATAACCTTTTACGAAGTTTTTGATAGGTTAGATGCATAAAAGTAACTGGTAAATATTATTAAAACATTAAATAACCTTTTAAGATTTCAACAAGCGGTTAAAATCTTGTTTATTTAAAAACGATAACGGGTAAAAAGAAAAACTTACGAAATTTTGTCTAGATTTACTTTGCTTTATACAAACGTAAATATACGTCGTTTTGATTCTTTTTTCTAAATTAAAAGATCCCGATTTTAAAACATCTCGCAACCTTTACTTCAACAAAACAAACAAACATCTTTCAAAACACCCTCTTACCACTTAACATCCACGTGACAATTTTTTTTTATAAAATTGCCATCGCGTCTGTCTCCTAACTAATTAACCCAAAAAGGCTCGTGCGTGTACGACCCACGTTGCTCCGCATTCCCCGCTATCATGCGACTTTCCTCCTATTCAAAACAATTCTTTTTGCCACTCCAAGTCCCACCTCTACTACTCTAATAACCATTCTAATCCTACTACCACCACACGCGTTAGTCTCAACCGGATCACCCAAGCGAAAAGATCCCTTGGTTTCTCCTTATCATCTTCTCCTACCTTTACATCATTAATCAATCATAACGAACGTCCCACCACAATGACACGTCGCAAACGCTCACGTCGTCGGTCTGCTCGTCGTAGGATGCTCGAGGACAACTACGACAAGATCAACATAAATTGCGTGGATCCACTTGGACGTTCGGCTCTACTCATGGCTATTGACAACGAGAATCTCGAGATGGTTGGCTTACTGATTGACTTCAAAGTCGATACAAAGGATGCGCTCTTACATGCCATCTCCGAAGAGTTCGTCGAGGCGGTTGAGCTACTGCTCGATCACGAGGAGAGCCTACATCGTAACGGCGAGCCCCACGTAAGCAGCTACCGTCAAGCTTGCTACCGTCACATGCCTGTTCGTAATTTTTACTATGATTTATCTTTAAAAAAAAAACGAAAATAACAAAACACCGCCACACGTGGCGGATATTTTTTTTTGCATTACTATTTTACTATTAAGTGTTAGGGTATAATTAATACTGTTACTTTATTATTATTATTATTGTTATGAATGATCGTTTTGTGTCAGCGCTCGTGTTATAGGGCTGTTTGATGAGCACGGTTGGCTTGACACGATTCGTGTGTAGGACGCGTGAAAGGGAAAGCCTGAAGGCGCGATCGGTTTGGTCGTCGTTTCGAGTGACGTTGGGGTGGTTGAATAGACATTGATTAAGAATAAAAGAATGAACGGAATTGATGCATTGATCACTTTTTGCGTGTCGTTTGGAATCTTTGATAAATAGTCTATTGTTGTCGAAAAACGAGTTTTTGATTGCGAATGATTATACTTTTAATAACTCGTTTTTGTACTAACAAATACGATCTGTTAAGTGTAGAGGATGTTTACGATCTGGGCATAGATTTTGAAATGTTATCAAATTTTAATAAATCATTTACGAGGTAAATACAATGAGTTTTCGACCACCTTAACGCAACAATTTCTAGTTTTAGTAGAATTAGATTTTTTATAAAGTTCGATGATCTAGCAATTGCAAAAACATAGTTCAATTTTATCTAATAATTAATGCATAATAAGAACTAAAATATAAGAAAATCACGTATTTATAGAACACACAAATCATTATTATTAATACTTTCAATTAATTAATTTTATCATATAAGTAGTGCACAGTAAAAATTTAATATTAGAAATCACAATTTTTTTCTCAAGAACACGTAAAACCACTTTTATATATACGTATATTCACTCTTTGCAACCTAATGCAACAAAATGCACCTAATGAATTTTACATCACAAATTAAAATTTTTAAGCTACACATAATTACTTATAAATAACTTCGTAGATCATAGATAATTTTCAAATTCTCATATAGCGCAGTAGTAGCATTAAGAAATTCACACGACCAACCACCGCTACAGGGTTTTCCGTTTTCATCGTCTCGCCGTGGCTTTTATCTTCGGAAATATCGCGCGCACTGCGTGCAATATATAATCTATGTGCGACTAATATAACCTATATAACCATCTACAACGATGCATCTCATCTGCTTTTTATGCAAATAACGCAAATATTTATGTCAGTTTTACGCTGTAAATAACAACAACCCTAAAATCAAATTCTCATCAGTGTTACTAACAATCGGCATTCGCAAAAGTATATCCACAACCCCAATCAAGGCGCATTCACTATCGGATTCCCGTGCGATTAATATTCAACTCGAAGTTTGCCCGGCCGGCCAATTACCTCCAAGCGCATAATTGTACTCGTCGCCAGCAGCACAAATAGCGATTAATTCGCGCATACCTTCGTATCCTGAGACGGCACAGCCAAATCGAATTATTCGTCGGACTGGAAACTCACGCTAAAGTCGGTGTATAAGACGTTGCTCGCGTCTACGTTGCTTCTATAAAGAAAAGAAAGAAGACGAAGAAACTTTAATCGGCTTTTACGCGCAGATGCTGGTGATGTCGCTGTATACGTAGATTGGCCGAATGAATTGTTAATGATTGCGCTACTTGCACGAGCTGCCTGTGATAAATAAGCAAGGGAAGAGATATAAAAAAATGTTGGATAATGACGATGCTTGTGTACCACGGGAGCTTGCAATGTCCGTTCGATTATTTCTGTTTGTCCGAAGCGTGAACCGCGATAGGACGATAAAGCGAAATCCTTGATGTATCGCACGTGTGTTTGAAAATCAATGTCAATATTGTTGCTGTTACTATTACATTCATATGTATTCCGGAGAAAAGAGTCACGAGCGGGATGTCGCGGTGTTATCCCGCTAATTTCAGCAGCGAATTATCATAGACGAGTCTCGTCGCTCTGCTTTTTCTCTTTGTCCCATCCATGTTTAGAGTTGGGAGGCGTTGCCGCCAGATACAGCCACCTTCACGCCTGACATCACACCGCTGATACTCTCCGCTCACAGGGATAACTACGAGATCATCAAGATCCTACTGGACCGTGGATCTACGTTGCCTATGCCTCACGATGTGCGCTGCGGGTGAGTTTAGTGTAAAGAATGGTTATTAGTTCGGATGAATTGTTCGTTGGAGATTGTATTGTTGGGAGAGATGACGATTATGTTGGGAGAGGTGATGATTGTTAAGTAAATTTATGTGGTTATCGCTACTGACCAGCGTAGATCTCAATTTCAATGAGATAAGAAGAAGAAATAATAGTATAATTGTAATGGAAAATTTTGTATTTCTTCGTTATTGCATCACTAAATGAATGTAAGTGAAAATAAATTTTTAAAGCATATAACATTGAAAAGTTTGGACATATATAAAGCTAATATAACAATTTTATTTCATTTGGAAGCTATTAACAATAAAGTTTGACTCATGTATTTTTTCAAGTTTTTACTCGGAAAAAAACTCGAAAAGAAGTTCGATTTTGGTTGTATAAATAATCGTGGGAGATTACTAATATTTTCTGGGTCATTAAACTTTTTTTAGATTACCAAATTAATGCACTGGCTACAAAATGTGAGTGATTTCACTACAAAATTTTATCATTAACACTATTACATTCAAGTTTATTGCAAAACGTAGGGAGAAATTTTTTACAAATTAATAATAAAATTTCAATAAATAATAACTAATGTAGGTATTTGAATATTTTAAATCCTTAATGCTATTTGTGTGATATAGTAAATTTCAAATATGATTGTTAAAGGTCAATTGAAATTAGGATTATTTTCTACGTGTTTTTTCGTGGATATATGTTTGAGAAAGATTCTACTGATAATCCTATAATTGATATTGCAGATATAAATCTATTTAATTCCATTTTATTAGTAAGATAAGTAGTTGCCTAGCCGTACAGCTTACCCACAAAATATAAGCTTGTCAATACTTTATCTCCAATCTTGTATCAATCCAAATTGATTTCGAGAATCTCTTGTTCTCAAAAACAATAATTTCTCCAAAACCACGGATAACGAATATACCTGTATACGTTCTGTCATCCGTTTACCCATTCACTCTCAAAATGCAACTTTAAACCTACAACCTTCGCCATCTCTTTATCCACTTAAAAAAAAAGCTTTCCATCCCTATACCAACCTACCCATTTATAACACTCTTCAAGCAACAACTTTTACACTCTCACCTTCTGCAGGTGCGACGAGTGCGTGACGTCGCGGCAGGAGGATTCGCTACGACATTCGCGCAGTCGCATAAACGCTTACAGGGCGCTGGCCTCGCCCTCCCTCATCGCCCTCTCGTCCAAGGACCCGATACTCACGGCCTTCGAGCTCTCCTGGGAGCTACGCCGGCTCTCCTTTCTTGAGCACGAGTTCAAGTGCGAGTACCAGGTGAGAGGATATATGTGTATTTGTTTATGGTGACAAAGTATGATGGGTGAGTGGATTATGAGTGGTGTAAGGGGGAACGATGAAGTAGGGGAATTTTGTTTTTGTTTTGACTTGAGGGGGATTTTTGCGCTTGTATGGTATGAAAAGGTATTAAATGTAGAAAGGAATGTAAGACAGGCAAATTTTTTAATGTTATTTAAAAAATATCGTAATGATAAATGGCGTTTTCATGAATAGTCGTTTAATTGTATGCGATAAGTAAACTTGAGCTCCTTTTTCTTATAACAAGCTTCGACTATAAGTCTTTAAATGAAAGCTAAATGCTGATGTTAATTTGACGCCAATTGAAGTAAAGAAGTGGAAGTTTTTAAGGAAATACAAGGCGAAATACAATTTAAATATCAACTGAGTTGAAAACGTGTTTAATTTACTAAGACCAACTTGAAAGTTTCTAAATGATGTAAATTTGCAATTAATGTAAATGACAGGTACAGTAATTACAGCAAAAAGTTAATAACTATGTACACTTTTTCGCCTACTTCTACACTGGGCCAATTACTTACAGTAAGTGCTACCTTGTTGTAAAACTGTAATTAATTATACAACCTGTTGCCTTCTACTTCGCAATTAATTTGCAGGTAAACACGCGGTCGTTTTTTTTTTAATTCTATTAGTAAAATGAAATATTTCTAGATTAATAAAGTACATACCAAAGAGATGAAAGTGGTATCTGTGACACTTTGAAATTTACCTATTCAATTATTATATTTTACTGTATTTTATATACGTAAAAGTTGTTGATTATTTATTTTTTTAAAAATTATATTTCTTAATAATTTTAATCGTTGCTATAATTCTTAAACCAGAAATTCTGCGTTTACACCAACACCCTAACATTATTAAGTTTTAACTTACGAAACCTATAGCAAACATTAAAAACTGAACGACAATACTTCCTAAAAAATTACACATCAAACCACCCACCTACTTCTCGCAATTTCGCAACCTCACCGTCCATTGTAAAACGACCATCAATAACCGTCACTCTTTCTACTACCAGTTTCGATACACCATCGACCGGCACTTGGCCAGAATTACCCCAAAACTTGGCGAGTGAACTCGAAAGAGCTACTTCCCCTTAGATCGAAGCTAATTCGAGCAAATTTCAAACTTCGCGAATAAGGAAGCCTTTAATGATTTCGAGATGATTTTCGGGGTAAGTTCTCGTTAACAGCGAAGAGTTTATAGGTGGTCGAATGCAGAACGCCGATGGCAGTAAACGTAGAGAGTTCATCATGTAAATTTCGAAGTGATGAGGTTGTATAGTGATGTCTGTTATATGTTTGAAGGTATAATGTTTGTGTAAGAACGAGGATGTATGAAAACGATGCTTGAAATTATTCGAAGGGTCGTACTTGAAATGCCAGTTACTGAGTGGATTTCGCATAATATTATGCAAAGTCCGGAGTTCTGCACTAAATGTTGAAATAATACTATATAGTAGTATAAATATGCACTTCAAAATTTGAGCAACAGCAATTTGGTAACAGTTGATTATACTCCAAGATAGATACCGAAAAATAAATCTTAAGAAACCTATCTCTCAAATAAAGTAGTAGCTATCAGTTTCATCAAGACATACATCCTACAATCAATCCTCTCGAAAACTCTTCCCTCTACGTAAAAAAAATCCGAAATCCCAAATCCCACACACGTTCGTAGAACGCGCCATATCCTCCCTTTCTCTCCAAGCACTCATGTGCGTCTCAATTATCCACGGCGACATCGCGGCCTCTCGACTTCCGGTCCCGCCGAGCTTTAACTTCCCCACCCCACGTATGTGTGCGCGCGCGCGTACGTTTGATTTATGCTTGCGCATAAATCAGTAGCTGACGCTATCGAGGCTAGCGCGGATTTTCCGCCTCGTTGTGGCTTCCTTCGCGCTTCGAAGTTCGTAGGTTGTGTCTTTTGTAACGAAAGGACTTTGATAGTTATTGTTGAAGTAATATGCGTGAGTTTAAAGATGGTTCCGCGTGTTACAGTAAAATTTTTCTTTTATAATTTGGTTAGTTACGCGAGATTAAGTTATTAAGGTTGTGTAGGATAAAAGGTATTGAATCCGGGCACCTTTACATGCGTTTCCTGCGTATAATGAAAACGCATACTTTTGCATATAAATAAGTAGGTACCGGTCGGATTCGCTTAGACGTATGCTATGCATGAAATGCAGTAATCAGAGTATTCCAAGCATGTATCCGAACTTCCCTCGAATTAAAATGTATGACATTGAATAAATAAAATATTTTTTCACACTCCGTGCGAGAAGTTCGATTTCTCGCACGCTCGAATAAAAAAGCATGCGCCAAATTGAGCTTCTCACACCTCGTATAAAAAAATAGTGTTTGATACGCGAGTGAGAAAGTGATTTTATCCCACACGAGGATAAAATAACTTTTTCGCGCTTGTATCGAAAATAACTATTTTACTGGTACGGTTATTTTAAATTAAAAATAATATTTTTTAAATAATATAAAATCCAACGAATAAAAAGTAATTATTGAAAAGTAGATTGAAGTTCCCTCTTCAACCCAAACCCAAAAACCTCGATCTCATTAATCAATCGAAAAGCCCTACTTATCTAATAAAAAAAGAAACGAGCAAAAAATCCGTCGTATCCACAGCTACGGCTCGTCAGCTCCATTCCCCTAAAGTAATCGAAAAACCTACTGGCACCTTTAACAAAGAGCCCGAATTACGTCGCGCGTCAATCAAACTTTCCCTTAAAAGCGAAGTGAATCTCGTCGATTAAGGGTTCGGTTCGAGCTCGCGCGCTGAATCGTTAAATTGAGCGGCGGCGGAAGAGGGAAATGGTTTTGGGATGAAGTCGCGTCTTAGGTCGAGAGCGATTTGAAGGTATGAGTGCATGGACTTGGTAAAGGAAGTTTTCAGGGTTATAGGCCAATTAAGGAAGCTGAGTGTTATTACCTATGATTAAGATGTGACGTGAGAGATTTCCTTAAGTTATTGAAGCGTATGGTATCAGAATAATATTTTTTGAATATATAAACCATATTTTCCTTGGAATTTTAATGTTCATGCGAAATAAATTAAACTGCATTTTCTATATTTTGATATGGATGAAAATTCAAGGAAAAATATAGCATTATGAAATTCATGTCACGTGTTCAACGGATTTGTGACTTAAACCGGTATTGAACCCATACAAAATATTGAAAAACAGCAGTTTAAAAAGCTTATAACTTTTGGTATATTTATTTTTACAAAGGATATAAATTTTGTTTGCCAAAGTAAAACTGAAATTTAAATTACAGCATAGATTGTTATTTCCAAAATAACAACATTTCTTTTTGTTTGATGATAAATATAGAATTTAATTACAAAATAATAATCATGTATTATAGGAGCTCCGCCGCCAATGCCAGGACTTCGCCACTGCCCTGTTGGACCACACGAGGAGCTCGTACGAGCTGGAGGTGCTGCTGAATCATGACCCGACCGGGCCTGCCTTCGAGCACGGCGAGCGCATGCACCTTAATCGACTTAAGCTCGCCGTCAAGCTCCGACAGAAAAAGGTACACTACCGTTGAATGGAGAACGTGTTTTTTAAGAGAGGATATTTTTACCTGATGACATAAAATAGTGTTTCTCAAAACAATATGATATTATTTATTTTCTGCGTTTATAAATCTTTAGAAATTCTAATTAATACATTCAAACCCCATAAAAACAATTCACAGAAAAATTTAAACCATTTTGTCTACTTTTCAATTATATCCAAACCAGCTCAAACCCAAATCCCCGCAAAATCAAGAATCCTTGCGCCCCTAATCCTAAACTTCCTCATTAACACTTAAAATAAAATCCTGAGTTCTCTTTCATATACCGTCGGTCCTTCACCTCCCGTCTCGTTAAATCTCGCCTCCATGCTCGCACTCGCGCCACTTCTGCCCTTCATTATTAATCGCACTCCTGCGCGCGTCACTATCGAGTTTCTCTCTCTCTCTCTCTCTCTCTCTCTCTCTCTCTCTCTCACTCTCTCTAGCGCTGTGCACGCGTGATTAATCGCACGGTGGTGACTCGGATCTCGAATGAGAAGGAGAAGTAGTCTCTTATCAGGAGATGATTTGTTTCGGCGCCGCGGGGTCTGAGCCCCCCTCTTCCCCCTATTGATTTCGTCCTTTTTGCGTTTGCCGAGTGGCTCATTAGGATTTACGACGGTGTGTATCGCAGAGGAAAAGGGAAGCTTAATGGGTTATGCTTCGAGGGTTGTGAATTAATTGTCGATGGGAAATCGGTTTAGCGGTGGATTTTTTATAGCGGGTGGAGTCGACGTCGTTGGCTGCGCGCTTGTTAAATGTGGATTTACTAGGGGATAGTCGTTGGCTGGAATAATTATAAAATTCCTGATAGAGTTATTGTTGGAGATAATGCGATTAAATTTTTGTGTTTTACGATGTTGCAGATTATTTAGAAAGATTAAAAATAATTTTATTTCAACAACGTTGAAATCATTATAGCATTAAATACCATTTCTCAAATAAAAATAAAATAAACAAAAGAACTCTTCCACCTAACTTCCTTAACCCCCTAAAACAACACAACAACGTACTATTAAAAACTTACAACACTACCTACTTCTGTTGCAGTTCGTCGCGCATCCGAACGTCCAGCAGCTGCTCGCCTCGATCTGGTACGAAGGTCTACCAGGTTTCCGACGCAAAAACATGGTGCTGCAGGCTTTGGAGATCGTGCGCATCGGTATTCTCTTCCCGTTCTTCAGCGTAGCCTACATAATCGCACCCCACAGCGTCATCGGCCAGACAATGCGCAAACCCTTCATCAAGTTCATCTGTCATTCCGCATCGTACTTCACGTTTTTGTGTGAGTTTTTCAAGTAATTGTCTAGTATTTTATAATTAAGGAAAATAATACTTTTTAAAAGTATAATATATTTGCTAAAAGAATATTTTTAAATTTAAACGCAGAAGTTATACAAAGAATTTTGCAAAAAATTATCATCATATTCGGCAAAGGTACCGCATATTATAAAAAAACAAAAATTGTCTATAAAATATTATTGTGATATTTTAGGTTTGTACAGTCTAAGGAACATTTGTATTCAACTTTTGTCTCAGTGTAGTATTTTTATATGCAAATATTGACTCAATGCATTTTGTATTACATGAACAATCAGTTAACTAAAATATTAACTAATTTCTCTTCTAACAACATGAACGCTACTAAGAAACTTGAACAATTATTCATTCAAAATAAAGGAATATTTTACAAGAAGAAGATTAAATCTTTGTTCAACCACAGAACCAGTTATCTTGTGAAATACATAGTTAAATGAAAATAATAAAAAACCACAATAAAATCTAAGCAATTTAAGCTACTCTTAATTCACAATTAAATCCAATACAGAAATCATCTGATAAAAGTAAACGACATCTCGTTCAAATCTAACCTCAAAGCATAACAAAGAATCTACAACACAATAAGAAGCGTTAGTTCGAGCGATCGAACGACGCGGGGTTGATGCATCCGGAAACGTAGTTTTGAAATTTTACGGGTATTGGAGAAAAAAGTGGTTGTGGTTTGGCAAATGTTTTGGCTTTTTCTAAATTTTTAAAATAATGAACTGTGTAAGTTGTAAAAAATGTTTAATCAACAAATCTAGATTATTTTATTTATTGCGTGATTTTTTAAAGTAATTTGCTATTACAAGTTTCTTGCCGTGCGAAGCAATAGACACTAGACTACATGTAAAACTTTTAATGACAACTAGAACAGTTTTTTTAAATCGCCGGCTCGGACGAAAACAATCCCACATGAATATTGGACACGAAAAGAATCTCACCTAGAAAAAGCCACGAAAACTATCCTCCATCAGCATTCGCCACGAAAAGAATCCCGTCTA
>JAYJLV010000027.1:535375-553563 GCA_036873485.1 Torymus texanus | reverse complement strand
TATATACACATATATACATAGATATAAATGACATTTTTGAAGAAGTAGTAGAGCTTGGTGACTGATTCTGTTGTATTTGAAATTTTTTATAGAGGATGCTTTTTTGTTTTAATCGTCCACCAGTTGCTACCGCAGATCTGTTTTAAATCCATACGAGGTTTTTTACAATATATAAATGAACGAACGACGTTTGTTAAGGATGATAACGACGTTGTATTACGACCAAGAAATCACTTTCGCGCCTTCTCGAAACCAATGATCGCACAAGTCTATATACAAAAGAAAAAAAGTCGGTGAGCCGTTATACGACTGTCAGTTGTTTTGTAAGTATAATTACGTACGTACATATAACACATACATACACACCGCCACTACTGCCAAACTGGAAGTGCCACGTGGGTCGGCCGACACGTTAGCCCTAGATGAATAAAAAAAAAAGAAACAAAAGAAGTTAAACTTAAACCAAAGCAGAAAAACATAAAAAAGTATATATGTATAATACGATATTATTATATCTTAAATGCACGATTGCATGCTCCGATGATTTGTCGAAAAAAAAGTAAAAAAAAAAGAGTAAGGAGAGATTCGTAAACCGATGCATGTCGAAAAAAGATCTACATTCGATGATGAGTATAACTGCATGTTTGACATTTACAGAAGAGAAAAACGATGAACTTTCCGCAAGCGAAGCCTAATCTTAGTGGAAGAGTGCGTGCGTAGAATTTTTTCGACAGGCTGTTTACCGAAGCGATGGAATAAAAGGTAACGAAAAAAACTACGGCGATAACTATGCATACTGTTACTTCTAATCTTAACGTATAATAATAATTACCGAGTCTAACTTTAAGCAGTTTTAACGAGGAGATTATAATTTGTTCAAATGAAATAAAAAAAAAACTTAACTTAACGTTTTACATCGACGTGACGTCGCTCGAAGAGAGGTGAAACAGACAAACTATTTATTATATAATCGTCGGTCAATTTTCCAAGTCTTGAATATATAAAAAAATAAAGAAAAGGTAACAAAAAAAGAGAACATTATTATTGATGCGTCATTTTCAAAGAAATATAATAGACGTTATTGTGATATAAGAGTTATATATATATATAGATTCTGCGTTACGTAGAATTCTCTCGTTATTCTTTCGTTTTATCTCTATCTTTTTTAAAAGAAGTGTGACTAGTCATTGTATACCGAATCCTTTACTTTGTACACCGATATTAGTAGACTCAAGACTTTGATATCTCATATTGAGAAGGGAAATTGACCCAGTTTTTTCAAAGAAAAAAAAAGATGATAAAGCCGATGATTCGAGCGGAAGTATGGTGAATTATAACGAATAAAATAATAAAGAAAAATCATACTTTTTGCAATTTTAAGTAACGATAATGAAACTTTGTCTACGAGTAATATTGTTACAAAGCCGTAGCTCGATGGTAACATCCGAATTAACCTGTCACTTTTATTACGTTTTTAATGGCTTTCAAAGGGCATAATTCTAGTTCGATCTCGTATAATGATGAATTTAAAAAAAAAAAACACAGATTCCATTTTTCGACGATGAAGCGAAGAAACCAAAAGGGGAATAAACACTTATTCACGTTTAATATTATTAATTAATAAAAAAAAAATCAGAGAAAATGATAAATTTACAAAAAAAAATGGAACACTATATAATAACGACCAAAGAGAGAAAAAATTGCGCATTTTTCGACATCTATATATATCAAACAGATTTTGAACACTGGAAGAGTTTCCCCATCCTCAGTCACGCATATTTTTTTGCAGTACTTACTCGACAATGAAAGAAAGTAACAAATATATGCACATACACACATACACACATGCGCAAATCAAAGTAGATCCTAGAGAACAAAAAAAAATCGCCGAGGAGACACTCTTCCGGTGAATCGAGATCATACGTTATGGAGAAGAGCGAGAGAGAGAGAGAAGAGGCGGCTTCGTATAGCTCCGTAGATATTACATGTAATTATATTGCATATGGATGAGTAAGAAGCGATATAGGTAAGGTAACGACGCGTCCACCGGCGAGTTGCTGAGGCGTAAAATTATAGCTGTTTGCGTGAGAAAAGAGGGTAATTGATGACATTGTAGACGTCCAGTCGAATTTTCTTGTTTCGCTGCCTGTATCATATTTGTGATTCTAGTCGATAACTTTTATTCTAGTCAGTATATATACATATATTTTTATTCTGTTAAAAAAAGAAAAGTAAAAAGAAAATGTTAGATTAATGTTTTGAATTGAATGTACCAAAGATAATATGCGCAGTATAGATAAACATTGGGTTTTTCTGGACTGTGTTACAGTGATAATTGAGAAAAAGTTTACTCTTTGAAAACAGGATATACTTCGAATGATTTTCATTCATTTCTATTGATTACGTTATAATATTTGTTATAACTACGTTGAATGTTCTTTTTGTAATATTAAAAGTGTAAATAATTATTTATTTTTTATTATGCTAAGCAAACTTAAAAAAATATATTCGTTAATATATATATATATAAAAAAATTTTATACATAAAATGTAAGCCAAGGCTATGATTTACTCGGCAAATGTGAATATTTCGATGTCATTAAACTCGTAACTTAAAATTAGGGACGTGTACGTACACTTACATAAATTAAGGGGAAAATTGAGTGGACCGTCTACAATTATCACTCAGCTGTTAACCACTGCTTTGGCTGACTGTACAAAGGGAAGGTCCTCGATCGATGTCCGTGAGAGCGAACAAATGTTAGACACAAATTGTATTTGCGAGTGAAGTAGTGAACGTAATTATTGTTTATTTTACGTTGGAGGCAAAATTTAATACTTAATTTTTAGCTCGAATTCCTTGTATAAATTTAAGTCCAGAAACTCACGAAAGACGTGAGCAACTATGACGCGCAGCTCGTTGATATGATGACCAGTTATCGTTTGAATAAATTTTGAAAAAGAAGATTTTTTAAATGTTTAAAAAGTAACGTTCGTCCTTTTTATAATAAGAAAAAAGAATAACTTCCTTAGTTTTCACGTCTTTCAAAGGTTTACGTTTAGCGTATAATTAACAAAGAAAGAGACTATAGATATTTACGATTAACTACGGATTAATGAAAATTCAAAAGTATGTAACGAAGGTAAGAGAGTGAAGTGGAGTTCGCGTTGATCGCGATTTTCTGCTTCAAGAAAAACACACACACTCACCGTTGAGAAGAAAAAAAAAGGAAAGAAAGAATTTGAACTTGGCCGTTTACGATTCATTGTAAAGTACATTATTGCGCGTGCAATGCGTACCCAATCTTCCATGCGAGCGTGAAAGAAATAGAGAAATTAAGTCGAGCGTTACATAAAATATTGCGGGAGTCCGGAGTCACGAGCGCGGAAAGCCAAAAAATGAAAGATTATACATGGACAGTTGCGCTTTATTGGTACACACAATACATAATTATACACACATCTGTACACGCGATTCACGCGTATACAGAAGGAAACGACACGTACACGATTTAGAGGAAAAAGAAAAAAATATTATACAAAAGCGAAAAGGGAATTTTAGTGACGAAAGATTGTTGGTGAACAAAAATGACCATTAATAAAGTCCCGTATATTCTGATACTCCAGTTTATTTCTTGCCTACTTTATACATAATAATAAAAATGCTCATCTCGCAGTGTTTCGCAGTTACAAAACAATGTATTCTTACAATATAAATTATATAGACTCAATTTACGATTTACGGACTATAGGCAATATGTTTTATTTGGTTTTCGTCTCTTTCTTAACGTAATTACAATCGATTATATCATGAACGCGCGGCTACTTCTTATCCAAGTAACTAATTTCTATTTAATTAACAATTTTTTTTCGTTTCAATTCCGCAACTGCTTACAAAATTTTTCCAAAAATATTTTTTCATTTCTACAACGAACTCTATTCAGTTTCTTCTATGTTTTCTATTACAAAGATTCATGCGTTTATTTTTACAATAAGTACAGACATCATTAAGTTGGCTCACACTGTGTTTTTTATAAAAAAAAAAAAATGTTTCACTGTATCGTATATAAACTACATCTTAAAGCTAAAAATCTTATTCACATAATATACGCAGTGCAAGGAGAAGGAAGTATATAAGTGCCTATAACTACGACCTAAGATTACTTCGTTATATGGCAGCTCAGTAGTCATCACAGGGCGCAAGCTGACACCGGGCCCGTCGCACCAGTCGCCTTCCACATGGTCTTCCTCCGTTCTTCGGCTCGACCTGTACATAAAATAAAATTGAATTCACATGTCCACCATTCGTTCCTTTATTCATCTTTAATTTATCATTATTCATCTTTATCTTTCTATTTTATTATCATAATTTCATTGACATACCAAGATGGTACGCGTGCTTGTGACGAATCCACTACCGCAGTTGACACTGCACGGCGTCCAGGTAGACCACGATGAAAGCTTGCAGTGAACTGGTTCTGATGAGTCGACAGGCGACGACGTTGTAGTAGTAGTAGTAGTCGTTAGGGCAGTGATTGACGGTACAGCGTCGTTTTGACTGAGACGGTCGACGGATGCGTGACGTGGCACGTGGCCTAAGGATTGAGCTGGTGGCTGGTCACCGTTGAGTGTTTTTCTCACCTGAGAAAATTCCAGTGGTTAGTTGACGTGGTAGTAGAGTAGTTGATGATTTTGATAATGGTAAGTGATAAGGCTAGTAGAATGTTAGTTTAGGTTTAAGATGCTTGACAACTGGTTTTAATTGAAAATTGCTCGAGCGTGGTTCTAGTTTCTTATAATCGATGAAATAAGATGAAAGAGATTGAAATATTGGTATGGTCATACGTTGTATTGGCTTTTTTTAAAAAGTACTGTACTTGCTAACAGGTTCATAATAAGAAGAATTAAATTTTGTGTAAAATAAATATTTTTTTAAATATCATCCAAAAATAATTATGTATTTTTTTTTATAATTTAGCCATCTATAAGTTTTTATAAAAGCAAAATAACCGTCAAAATCAAATATACATTTTCAATGGTAAATCGATTTAATGAACTGAGATACGTGACCAAAAAAATTATTTGAATTACAATTAAAATCAATCCTTTATCTTCCAACAACTTCTCGAAATATACTCACGACATCGCAAGCATCACTGCACTCTGACTGAGTTCGAAAGTTGTTCCTGTTACCGCGGCACCCACCATAAATGAACGGCACACACATGCGCTTCTCCGCGTTGAAAGTCCAATGATTGAAGTATCCCCTACATGGTCCCTTTTCCGGCTGTTCCATGCAGACAACTATATACGAACACGTTCAACTCATTATACTACTCTCAGTTGCAATGGAATTCGATACTTTACGCTAATTTGAAACTGTGAAAGTTCGTACCTTTAGCAGTGGCGACGTCGAAGGTACAATCCGCTTGGTCGAGACAAGGCCGTTGTTCCATCATTTGAACTTTACGTGAGCAATCGTCCCGTAGTTCTGGTGCCACAAGTAGAAGCCGCGTGCGAGTCTTCACACCCTTGCCGCATGTCGCACTGCATGGCGACCAGTCCGACCAGTCGGTTACCTATACGTGATGAGAGAGAGAGAGAGAGAGAAAGCGAGTTTTGGGTTAGTTGATAGATTAGGATAGTTTGAATGGGTATAAATGCAGGCGTGAGGTTCTTTGAAAGATAGATATTATTGAGCTAATATGGTAGGGTTAATATATGAATAAAAATATTTCTCATGCGATAAATTAAAAAACTTATAGTAAAACTTATAGTATTAATTAAAGACTGTCAAAATGAAAAGAATTTCATATTTACATAGAGTAATAATAAAGCTAAAACGATTTCTTACAATGCCAAATGTAAAGATTGTTTTTAGAAACATCTATCTAGCATTGTGTGCGTATTCTATCAAATAAAAATTCGAAACTTCTTTCCAAATCAAAGACCCCAAATCAAGATAAATTAAAAAAAAATCCATCCCCAAATTTTATAATAATTAACAGATACATTTCACATCAGTCATATACAACCTTACAAATTTCGTCATGTCGCTCAGCGTTAGCACCTGTGCACGGTGGCTGCATGCACTTGTCTTTCTCCATGAGGATGATGTGGTAGCACTTCTTGCGTTTCTGGGGATTAAGAAGACGGCGCCTCCTGGTGCGCGTGCCAATACCGCAAGAAGCGCTGCACTCGGACCACTCGCCCCATTCGGTAGTGCCGCATTCTGATTCGTCGAAACCGGGGAACGGGCTGTCGTCGTTTCCGAAACCACCGGGACTGCCGCTATTCGAGCCGTCACTGTAAAGACGGTTTAATATTTTGAGTGGTGTTGGCAGTTGAACTCTTTATGAGATAGAGTTTGTATAAAATTGTATTGGATTTTTCATGAGGAATTTTTGAAATTATCATTTTGAATCTGATTCAAATCCCCTCTGATAAAGTAAACTGCAATGCTTCCGAAACGTCATCAACTTAAGCCAAAACCAACGTAGATGAATTCCGAAAAACTCTTAAAATGATTAACAAGAAATATCATCGCCAAAGTTTAAAACAGAAATTATGATTGCTTGCTTTTAAACATATATTAGTATTTTATGTAGTCACAAAGATAGATGAATTAAAAAAATTTTGTGTTTGCAACTGCATTAGTTTATTATTTCCTGTAAATATTTTGAGCTTACACAATACTATTATACAACATAGTAGCTAATGAAAATAATTATGTTCTTTTTACGATATTATTAAAATAATGTATCAATTTTGCAAACGCACGACCGCGTTATATAATAAAAATTCAACATTATAACGCGACGTTTGGATAAATCATGCGGGTAATCCTCGTGATATCTTTTATACAAGCAATAAAATATGCAATAAAATATTAATAACTTCGCTGTACAAAATGAGCTGTAAAATTAAAGAAAAAAAGAAACCTAACATAACGCAAAAGTGTTCGTAAAAATCATAAAATAACTTCCAACCCAACAACCGCACGAGAGTATAATTTCAAAGCAATAAAATCTGTTTACCACTTTCAAACATATCTTACACCAATCTGCAGTTGAAAAAGAGCACCTAAATAACACCAATAACCTAATAACACTGTATATATACGCGTGTATATATATATATATATATATATATATATATCGAACGGCAAACAAAGTATATACACGGGACTCTTAAAGAAATCTAAAACCGTTTTGCATTCTACCACTCGTGTCGACGCACTCGTTTCCCTGCATACATACGCCACACGTTCACTTCGCCCATTCACCTCGCGCCGAACTATTAAAAGTCGATTTTTCAGAAACCCTGCGGACAATTAGCGCGTACGCGTGCGCGCTTTTTGCCATTGTGCAATCGTTGGTATAGCGGCACAAATCGCGAGCGCGGAGAGCTACTTAGACTCGAGAAAAGAGAATTAAGTAATGCTCTCGCGTGTAAATGTATATGTGTGTATAGGTTTATATACAGGGATTACTCATTGGTAATGTAGTACGTTGGTGATGAAACAGGGATTAATGAATTGAAAAAAGAGGGTACAGGGGAGTTTTAGAGTCTGTTAGTTGCACACCGCGATAGGTACGACGATCTAGTTTCTTTTTTGTACTGTAATGTGAGTTCGTTTTCTCGCCTGAATATACGTATATATGAACTCATTGCAGACTATGGTTATATGTTTCTTATGTACTGTACTACCTGGGCTTTAAAAATTTTAATATAGCAATATCGCGCCCATATTTTGATCGTTACGTTTTATAACGTAGAACTTGGATAACGGTGATATTGATACAGACATATATTACGCGTAATGTGTAATGTTTACCTTAAAGCAACGATTTATTATTCATCGGTTTCCGCATCTGAGATCTAACTTATTTATATAAAATAAGGATATTTCTTTGAAAAAAAAACTCCTAATTCACCACAACTTCATCAACATTCGTACTCACCTGCACTCGCCGGCATCAGCTAAGCACATTTCCTTGGCCACGAGTTGCCTGCTACAGCCCATCATCGCTGCCTTCTCCGGGATACGATAAGCACGTGTTCGCATGCGCAGACCCTTGCCGCAGGTAACCGAACATGATGTCCACTCCGAGTATTCAGTTGTCATGCACTCCGCTACCGTTGGGGGAAAAAAAATAAAATGTAAATTTTTAGTAATTTATGGTACTTTATTCTGTGCGACATATCAATTTAATCGGTGACTTGCAAGAAATTACATGCGAGTCATTTTATGCGTTTAGAGAAGAAAGCTTTGTTGTTATCTGATTGTGACGAGTAGAGAGGAAAGGTATTGTATTAAAGTAATCGAGTTATATACGTTACCAAGTTATACCAAATTAAATGCTACTCAGAGCTACAACCCTGCAATGAACGTGATTATGAAAATAAGGGAAATGTATGTACTTATTAATTATTTTTCTTTACCTCTAATGGTCTCTTTGTGTATTTATTCTGACATGATTATAACTTAATTTTAGTAATTAAGTTTAATATATTAATGGATTGAAATTTTAGATTGACAAAATAACGATAAAGTACTTCATATGTAATTAATTGGACGAAGCTTTTTATTATTTTAACGCTATAAATTATGTTATTTTAAATAATACTGCGCTACAATAATACTGTATAATTATGTAGTTTCAATGTTTCCGAAGCGACGAGGTACATCATTAGAGATGTACGCGATATGAGGTTACAAGCACAACAGTACGTTAGTTTACACGATACTACAGATGTCGTACGACGTATGACATGTTATTTTAGTTATCAATTGACGGATACCATACACGATGTTATATAATGGGGAGAGAAGCAAAAAGTTATTACTCAGCAATTTATGTATATATAAAAAGCAAGAAAATATAAAATGATATTTTTTGATAAAGCGTGGAAACGGTTGAAAAAATTATGAATTTGAGTTAATTTGAACCTTAACTTCTTGCAAAGTAATCACTAAGAAGTGATTAAAATTGCCTAAATAAATAAAAAAAAACCTTAACTTTTAGGCTATTTTCAATCTCGTCTTTTCTAAAAAATGAAAAAAATAATTATGTTTAATTGTGTACGAGAATATATACGACAGTTATTGGAATATTCGTAAAATGATTACATAAAGTAAATGATTTTATTCATTGTTACCGAACTATAGTAAAAATGTACCTTTGCTTACAAAATACAAAAAAAAAAAATTACGTATCTCAAAATTTTTCTATGCATCTAAACTTCTCTCTCCCCTCCCACCACCACTTACAGCCCACGAAAAAACTCACGTCTCTCCGTATCCTGACTATTCTCCGCCGCGCCAAACTCAGCCAGCTCCACCTCCAGGTCCCTCTCATCGCAACTCTTCTTTTTGATCTCTTCTCGGTCAAGGTACAACCTAGCCAATGGCATCATAGGCCTACCACTGGGATCATAAAACGGTGATCTTGGGTCCTCAGGGTACATAGTGGTAATAGGCTTCATACGTTCGCGAGGTCGAGTCTCAGAGTTGGCGGACATGTAGCTTATACCGTTGTCAGTGCCAGCATCCCAAGGGTAAAGATCGACAGTCACGCGTTTCATCCAGGTACAATCGGGCTGGCAGAGGTTTAGTTTGCTTACACCGACGACCCAGTCGGGCGAAGGGCCCAGCATCGAGGCGACGGATAACAGTGGATGTTTGCGGTCGACTCTGAGGGTGAATTAATATTAATATAGGGATGTGAATTGGATGTGTAATGAGGGTTGATGTTATAGTTTATTTTCTCGTTCGATTTGTTATGGCTAATTAATTAAATGAAGAGATGCTAATAAATTTTTTAATTCCATTGATTCTCTATATTTTTTAATTTATCTTTATGATGTTAATAATCCAACTTACAGTTTTTTTTTTCTATAATAGCTTTGTTTTGTTAACGAAAAATGCGAACTGAGTGAAAGATTGTTTAATAGTTACATGATATTATAGTATAAAATATTAAACAAATATTAAACTCATAATTATATTTAATTAATAAATGTATTTAAAAGTTTATATTTTAATAAAACAAAATTTGGAAAAATACCGTATAAGAAATTTAAATCAGCTCGCTTAAAAACTCTTGTCGTACCATCCATCAACTTCAAAACATTTCCTACCCTTTTAATATCTTTTTAAATTTATATGAAAATACAATTTGTGATATTATTTTCCACTTATATAATTAAAATCACATATATTACTTAATATACCTTAATAAAGAAAAATAATCTTTATAAATTCATCTAAAAAATTACACTACCATATTCACAAACGGCAATTTAAAAAAACCCAACCACTCACTTGAACTCAGCCGACGTGTTGCTGTTCACGTGTGGATACCATAACCCGGGCGCCTTGATGTACGTCCTCAGATACTTAGCCTTGTTACGCAGCTCGGCTTCGAGGCCAGACGCTGAGCCCCATTCGGCGAGTTGACGGAAACCATCACTGGCGATGTGGTCGCGGCCCCAGAACGAGAAGTTCGTCTCGTGGGAGGCGCCCACGACGTCGCTGAAGTGCGTCAGCCAGAGCGAGTCCGGAAAGTCCTTGGGGTGAGTTGCGTTCGACCAGAGACCCTCCATCACCAGCTGTGGATTTTTTTTCGTTGTTCGTATAGGTGTGGTTAGCGTCGATGTGATTGACGAGGTGGAGGTTGCAAGTTTGCATTTTTGATAATTATTTTAGTAATCCAATATTTATTAATAAATGATAAACTTTTAGCATTTATAAATTATTTCTAACACTTCATACTTTAGCATTAATAAATTGTTTCTAACACTTCATACTCATATTCAAAATGTATAATTTTGAAAATAAATCAACCTAATTCCTAACTTTTACAATATAAACTAACTTAACAGGCCTCACGAAAGTTAATAAATATACTTCTAAATACCCCGTAACTTTCTTGCACCGACCTACTTTCTATCAAAAAGTATTTATATACAAATTATCAATTCTCCATTTACATTATAATTATTCACCACAATAATCGCTGAAATTAAAAAGAAACCCAACAACAGCAGCAGCAACACGATTAACCCTAATGTATTTAGCTCCCGTCATTGCCATGCAATATCCACTCAATCATCCTTTCGCAACGTCACCTTTCCCAGAAACCCCGTGATCCACAAAGTCACGCGCTACTACTGCTGCTACCGCCGCCGAAAAAAAAAGAAACCCAAGTGATCGTGACACATACACACAGAAACTTACCTTATATCTGGCCTCGTCACATGCGCAACAACGTTGCTCGTCAAGTTGCTCGGTTTCCTTAGGAGTCATTTCACAGAAGGTATGGCTAAGGTGGCCATCCTCAGCGTACCAACGATTAGCATCTTCTAGCACCATTGCCGTGAAGATGACGCAGCCTGAGCCTGCCGGAGGCGCACGCCACATAACTTGTACCTGTGGAAGTTGGATTTTTTGTTTGTCCTTTTAGTTAATGGTATGTGTATTGTTTGATATGACAATGGGCGTGGAGAATGTTGGGTTTTTTTTGTCGCGGATAGACGGGAAAGGAAAGGAGGGTACGGGAGCGCGAAATTTCGCCGAGGTGAGTGGGTGACCTTGACCGGTTTGTACCACGTGATTTAAAGCGGTCGGGTAATTGACTTGATTGAAAGTAAGAAGGGATTGTTTGCACAGTGTATATATGTTATGTCTGAGTGCTGTTTGTGCTATAAGAGTGTGCAAACTCTTTGTTTTTACGTTTTTTGAGAATACGGAGGTAGGTATACATTGTAAAACCGGTCGAATCACATGTTCTGGACGAAATGCAAAAAGTCATTGATCAAAACATTGTGTAAATTATATCTTTAAATAACTATAAAATTAATGACTTATTTCAGCAGAGGTTTTTATCAATTTCTTATAATTAATTGTCAGATATTATTAAAATTACTACATCCTAATATTATTATCAAAAAAAGTCATCTAAATATAAATAAAGTTTAATTTTCCAATATCTATCATTCATAATATATTTGTTAATGAAATATACTAGTATTTTAATTTTACTTTACCAAAACAAGTATCATCGATCACTCACCTCACCCTTGGGAAAGTCGGAGACCTCGGATACAGTGTTGACGCAATCCTCATTGAACTCGATGAGGGAGTCGGGGAAGATCTGGAAGAAACCGACACGCGCAGCCGGGTTGAACGGCGCATGCTGTGAGTCCACGGAGAGGGTGAAGCGACGGAACTCCTGGGGAGCATCGTAGCTGCCCGAACCTTATCAGTCACCCGGGAATGAACGGTTAATCTCGTTAGCATGGTTTGAGGGGAGGAAGTCGGGAAGTATCGGGTTAACAAGTTGGTGTGGCTTTGGTAAGTTGGGACGGCGTGGGTACTTTGGGAATTTTCTAATTTAATTATGTGCTTGCTTAGGTTTTAAAGTGTATAAATTTGACGTAGTTAAAATGGAATTTTCTTTGTATACAGAAAAACAAGAATAAAAATAAAAAATTAGTTAGTGATCGACTTGCACTTTTAATGTATTCGATGTCATCACTGCGATCTGTTTCACTAAATATTTATAGCAATGTATTTTAATATAACCAATTATCTTCTTTGTTATTTTTAAGCAAAAAATTTAAAAAAATGTATAGATGATATTTCGAAGTTCATAGGTTAATTATATTTTTTTTATAGCCGTCTAAAGTTTACTGCAAGTTTCAATTCAATACTGCCATTATCGATAAATTATAGATATTAACCAAGAGCTAAATTTTGCATTAATCTATACTATACATATTTATGTATTAAAGTTGCTAAAGAACAGATAAATTAAATTATTTTTATTTGTACGAAAATTTTTTTTTCGTGTGAGTTATTTAAGAATTATATTCTACGTAGTTCCATAGTACTTTATAGCGATAGAAAGACTGTTTCAGCAAAATAGTTTTGCAGAGCTTGCTTTTACCAAGCAGGTGCTCACTTTACACGATTGCAAGGCATTCAGTGTCTCGAAAGTTTCAGCACAGAAACGATCGCCAAGGTTATTGTAAACCTAAAACAACTCTTTCTATAATCTAATCAACGTTTTAAATATTAGTTACGGATCACGTTATTTGAATAATTACACATTTATTATAAAATTCTAATCAGTATTGAATTTGAAACTGGTTTTTAATAATACTAGTCCTAATGTGTAAGGTCAGAAATACTAAACAAAATATTTAGTTATAATAATGTATATTGATTTGGTAAAATACGAGTAACTAGTTTACAGATTTATTGGTTTACTACCAAATATGGAAAGTAAACAAACTAACGTATTTCGCAGTTGAATTCATTATGGATCTATAAAGCGGTAAAAAAAATTATTAAACACAAAAAATTAAGAGAAGAATTATTAGAAGAATTACGGAACTACATAGGCTTAAGTGAAACTCAGTTAAGCGATATATTATTTGACAACATAGAGAAGCAAAGTATTTGCGTGTGTCACTTTTGTGAAAAAATATTCTCGAAGCCGTACAACGGTGTTCTTCATTTACTAACAAATCATTGCATAAATATTTACTATATGTGACCTTTTATGTGACCAAATGTGTATTGAAGTTAACCAGTTATATAAATTCAATTTTTAAACTTAGAAAACTATAAAAATACGTATTTTTATAAATAAATAAAATATTATACCTATTATATTGTATTGTATTTGTAAAAATTTCTTTTAATAAATTATTTCTATATATTACTTATATATATATATATATATATATATATATATATATTTCTATTGAATTGTCTAGAAAAACATAATCATAAACTATTCTTTAAAATCCAGGTTAATAATTATAAATATACACATAATTTAATTTTTAAAATATACTTTGAATAAAAATTTAAGAACATAAGTATCAAATTTCAAAACTTGCTTGATTTTCTAACAAAAAATCATGTTTCAAAACCTAAAGCGCAATAAAATGCGAATACGATGAAAAAACGTAATATAAATCTGGTCAAATATGATACCTCGTAGACTGATGGAGTAGACCGCGTTCGGGATGTACTTATCGTAGTCGCCGCTGACGAGGATCCGATAGCCACCGTCGCCGGGATGCCGCGGGCCGGAAGTTTGCTCGGACGTCGGGCTCAGCGGACATCCCGCCCACGCTGTGGCGATGAACCACGCAGCGATGAAGAGACGCAGCATCGCCTTGAAAGCAAAGTTAACGTGTCATTTGTATACTATAAAGTTGCTGCCATTCGAAAAGATTTATGGTAATAACGAGGAATGATTGGAAAAGTTTTTTTTTACGTAGGATTGGTGCTGAAATAAATATATACGAATGTAAATGTGTAATAAACTAAATTATAAAAACGGTGCTGGGAATAAGTAGAAAATCTGACACTGGTTCGAGTCTATTCTGGTTTTGCATAACAATGTATGAAAATTGCGAGAAGATAATTGCAGGCAATTGCGAAAAGATAGAAGTGGAACGGACTTCGTAGCAGTTAACGAAGATATTGTAATAAGAAACTACGTTAAAATAAAAAATCCGAAAAAAAGACTAGTAGCAACTTTTTCTGTTTGCTTGTATTCGCTCACTCTTGGGAATTGTTTCTTTGTAGAGGCACATAATTCTTCTCTGACTAATTGAGATGATCCACGCAGAGGATAATAATTTAGGAAAAATTACAACGTACTTAATTGTCGTCCGGGGACATCCCGGAGTTCCGTAGAATTTACGATGACCTCATGACAAAAATTGTCGGTAAACCACATAAAAGCTTTGCATACGACGATCATAAATTCCAACAAATTTTATAAATGTCCCAGCGTTGCAGATAACACAATAACGGCAGTATATCAAATAAATTTTGATATTATAATTTATACTCTTCACCGTGTCCCCCTAACTTTTCTTTTCTTTCAATTTGCATATTCTGAATCTTCGATATAGAGATTTAATTGATCTTAATCGTAGAGTTTTGAAATATAATTGAAAATCCTGGACTCGCCGTAATAATCCATAATATCCCATCCGGCTGAAAATGACCCCTAATGTTATGCATAGAACACATAAAAACATGAATTTTAAAGAGGAATTAGCTCTCTCATTCCGAGGGAAAGTAGTTTTAATGCTGTTAACGGAAAATTACTGAACTCTTTAATAAGTAGAATAGGTGTGCGCTCTTCGACGCGGTAGAAGACAAAATTGGAAAGTATATACTCTTCATGTCTCTACTCTCGTGAATCGCGTACACCTTATATATGCATGATGGCAATTAATATTCTAGTTTTTTACTACACTTTATTACTTAAAATTAAACCTTAATATATTTAAGATTAAATGTCTACCATAATACGGTAATTCATAATGCATATCATTACTATTTATCGCTACAAACTAAATTTAATCACGACGCTTGAAATCTTGCTTATCTTCAGATCCCATCGCTATTCGTGCACCAATAAAACAAAAAAAAACGATTTCACTTCAAACGCGCAGCTCTTCTTCCCGATTCGTTATAAATGCGGGCATCCAGCGGAAAACACACGATTGGACGAGCATCCATCATCTCTAAAAACGCTCACGCATACTTATAAGTGTTGCACTCGATCTTCAAAAAAACAAAGCAAATAGCAACTCCATACCTACAACAAGAAAGTACTCGACGTATATGTAAGTAATCGTTCCTCGCGCTCCACTTGGCGCCGTCCTCGTTAATTATACCAAGTGCGCGCGAATTTTACATAAAAGAGAGAGAGAGAGAGGAAAATCAATCGCGAAAAGTCTGTTTGCACGCGAGTGGATACGTGAAAGCACGAAGTATCCGGGCGATCGATAAGGATTGTCGTAAATCATGGTGAAGAATTGCTAAAGATTTAGCAGTTTTCAACGCTGAAGAATTAGAGACGTGTAAATATACGGCGAAGTGGAAATTAATTTCGATGTGGAACGTGAAAAGGAAGAATATTCAGATCGGATCTTGTAACTCTGTCTGTGTTATAATTTGATTTAGGAAAATCGATAAAAACTTTCACTACGGCTTTTCGTGGTGATGCGAGCTACTGTAATGTGTTAATACTTTTTATGTATTATTAATAGAAATATTTGAGATCATATTTAAGATTAGTTAGTACATTACTTATTTATATATTCCTGAGTTAATAAGTTCAATAAACGTTGTAAATATTCATGTACCGATAAAAAGTAACAATTTAGATCTATAATGCGTAACTTGCAAAAAAGAATTTTAAGAATTGTTCATAAAAATAAGTTCATATGCCAGGATTATCCCATGAACCTAGAACAATCATTTACTTATGAAGCACTAGGATATCATTACTATTACTAGAAATAAACCCTTAACAATATTTAAACATAAAAAAAAAATTAGCACTAAGAATAATTATATGAAGGCCTTAAAGACTTACAACAAACTACCGAGTGATCTAAAACCATTAGAAATAAAGAAAGATTCACATAAGAATAAACTCAAAATTTGGATAAAAGCAAACATATAATACACTGAGAAAAAAATTTATTTGAATTTGGTTTATTTGGATCAAAAAAATATATTATTGATTCAAATAAACTATATTTGATGGAAATAAATGTTTAGTTGTTAAATCATATATTTTATTGATCCAAATAAATATACAAATGGCCAAATAGGAAACAAACATTTATTTGGATCAAACAAGCTTTCCTTGATATGACCAAATTTTTTTTTCAGTGTATCAATTGTAATAGTACTAATTGGTACAGTACTTATAAGTCTGTTAAATATTTTTATAAGCACTTTACGTAACCAAAAACTGTTATTGCGATTATAATTTTAGTATTAAGTTTTGTATATTTTAATTTTATACATACCGGATCGCGTACAGATGCCTCGTGCATGAAATGCAATATAATAAAATTATAATCGCAATAACAGCTGTATTTTACTTTACTATCTTTACTGTAAATATGGTAATATATGTAAAGTGAACTGGTTAAATAAATAAATAAATAAACGTACAACTGTATGAATAAACTCATTCTTAATAATACTTTTATATTATAAGCTACGGTCACTGTGATAATCTTCATACAAAAAATTATCATATTCGTTTCCAGTGTCATGCATTTCCCAATCTCATGAATTCTATAAGCAAACCGCAACACATATCAATAAATTTCGATAACACAACAACACAAACCCTATACTCACTTCTCTATATACCCTGCCTAAAAAGAAAGACCCAACCCACCTCATCAATCCACTATATACACAATAATTGCTAATCAAAATACACAAAAGTCTCGCTTGGCAACTTCCTAATTGCCCCCGAATCCCAGTATGTAATAACACGCATCGCTATACCAAATGACTCATATACACACAGAGCCGTAGCTCAATGAAAATTTCGCTCCATTCAACCATCGCTCGCAGCGCATACGCGTGATAATACCCGGAACTTACACGCCCACATCAAAGCGCTACTTGTCAGCTATGTGTCAACGACCTTTTGACTTTCGCGCGAAAATCCTCCAGGAAAACCGCGAGTGTATAAACGAAGATGCGAATATAGGAGAGAAACGGGGCCGTGTACGCGGATCCATAGGATATAACGGGGACGGGTCCGGTTTAATAGCCGACTAATACACGATTGATATAGAAGTTACAGAATTGGATTTAGTAAATTGTAGTTGAAGAATGCGAAATATGGACGATGTTTACTTGTGAGATTACAATGCGGTTTACGGGGTTCTTTACGGCGATGCATGCCTGACGTTGTTTACTAGGTTCTACTCGTTTTCTAGTATGTTATTATTTAGTTAACTATATGATAAATTATAGGATGCTCTCGCGCAATGGTATATAAGTTCTCTTCTCTGAGAAAATATTTGGGTTAGGCATGCGTTATATGAATATATGTTTTTTCAATCTTTTTGTCGAAGTACGATCCTTTATTTACATACTTCGGTTTAGTGCAGTCGCAGTGTAAGATAATACGTTCCACATATTTGTACTTTCATCAAGGACTTAGGTTTCTTATCTGTTAAGTAGTTTCTAATCTTTAAAAGTTAATTGACTTTCAGTCTATTATTTTTTTTTTTTTTTTTTTCATTTAAAAATAGGGGAGACCGGGGCTAGTTGGCCGACTTTTTACATTTTATTTTTTTCTGCAAAATAGTATTAGTAAATTAACAAA
>JAYJLV010000027.1:523185-534713 GCA_036873485.1 Torymus texanus | reverse complement strand
AGTTCACCAACCGTTGGCAAACTGTTGGTCAATATTTTTGTTATTCGTTGGCCAAAAGAATTGGCCAACTGTTAGTAAACAAGCCATTTTGGTTGGGTTATTTTCTACCAGGGTATGTATCTTAAAAGGAAACTCTTCCAATTATTTACTTATTTCATTATTTTACATTATTAAAAAAAACTTATTAAGCTAATATAATCTTACTACAAACAACAATTACTTTCTAATTAATATTAAAAAAAAAAAATAATAATTGAATATTGCGTGTATATACATAATTATGTATTTATATGAAATCGATTTCAATTATCGTGTGGTTGTAATACTTATTTGCACTTTCTTCTTAACATAGCTAACGCCAGCATTTTGCTACCCCTTTATCCTTAACTGGCACTAAAATACCTAGTTAATTTTCAATAAATTTCGGACACTTAATCATACAAATGAAAATAAAAAGTTCCTTTAATTTTCTATCTCTTCCCCAGGCGGCGTTTTTAATAAAGCCCCTGAATGTAAACAAAGCATGCTTTGAATTACGTTTACCCTCATTGTATAGAAAGTCCCGACAATTTCGCTCTTATGCGATGCTGAAAAACAGAATGATCAATAAAGTGGGAAGCTTAAAGCTCCTAAGCCATTGCACGTTACCGCGGTGAAACACCGTTGATGTCAAATGAGCTGAATGATAACGTTGAATTAACATTTTTTTAATTATCTGCACCGATTATCAATCTCACGTCGAAGAATGACGTCTTACCTATCCATGCTTATGACTTTAAAGTGTAAGATAGACGTCTTAATCGGAAATATCGATCAGCTTGCATAACCAGTCTTTGGTGCTTCATAGTAACAGTATGCAATTAGGGCATTTTAAAATTTGATAAATAATGTAAGAAATATTAAAAGCTGCATCTGTTAATATTATCTATCAATTGCCATTAATAAAATAATTTTCTATGAAAATATATTGGGTGATGTTATGATAGCATTTGAAACTAAATAGAATATTCTTCGATTAGTTTAACTAATGTTGTTTTATCACTCTATTCTCAGATTCGGGATTTGTTATGCTGCAAGGTACAACCTACTGGACGGATCTGTTCGTCCGGCACTTTCTTTTTCAAGCTGAACACACAATAGACGGCGATGATCTTCTGTTCTTCGTACGCAAGAAGCACGTGAAGAGCTCCTCGAGATTTTTACCTAAATTCGAGACAGAGGTTGATGTCTTTCGTAAGGATAGCAAGAAGCTGCCCATCGGCGATCCAGACATCGACTGGGAGGAGACGGTTTACCTCAATCTGGTGGTACACCAATTCGATTACACACTCACCCTCGCCATTTGCACGAGGACAAGCCCCAAGGAATTGCAAGTGAGTTGTGGCTGCTGTATACTGTAATTTCTGTTAGTTGCGCGAACTAGAGTTAGCTGGTTCGAACTTTATAAAGGGAATAAATTGAATGACGGATGTGTGTACTTGTGTATGTGTGCGGAGCTGAGAATTATTCATTGCGTATGGTTATGCCTTGATTGAGATATGAAAAGGGATGAAGAAAGTCTATTGTCCCAGAGCGAATAATAAAAATCAATATTGAAGTGTTTAACTGATCTCTGGAGACGTATAATATAAAATATGATTTAACCGACAATCCGAGAGATATCGTCGAAAAAAAATACATCGAACTTAGTTACTAAAAATAGTTCATATGAATACAGGTATTAAGAAGACATTCCCAGAAAGTATATGCTAGTCCGAGTCGTCGACGGATGGACGCCAAAGGCGACCTAGAAGAGATGACGTATCCGCACATCTGCTTCATGGTTGACAACTTCGACGAGGTTTTCTGTGATATTCTAGTCAGAGACGGGGAAATGGTCTGCGTGGAACTGGTGGCCTCTGATAGAGAGGGTGCCGTCCAGGGCGTCATCTTTCTCGGCTCTATAAGATATGATGCACTGAAAAAAGTTTATGATGCACGGGTATGTCTTGATATATTTTATCTTAAAATTAATCTTAACAAAGCAATTATTACATTACTTTCTGTATTTTAGTCAAGTTTGAGTACAAAAATGGCACAGAGGATGACGTTTGGCCTCTTCTCGGGAGCGACGTCACAAAGAGTAGAATTCGTAAGAATGAAAGGACCTCAAGGTATGTTTCCACATAATATTTCTGTACGAAATTACAGAGCTAAGACCTCGCAATTCGATTACGCGGAACGAGCGGTATGTGCCATTGCCTGGAAATTGTATATCCCATTCAGTGGCTCATACGTGCTCGGTCCAATACGACACTCAATTGTTAGATGGATGCTACTACCCACTGCGCGATTGGTACTATTCTTGGTATACATGACTTAGGGGACGATGGAATAGGCTATAAAGGCAACCTACTTTCTTGTTATCGATTGGATTCCCGTTTAAAAGGATAGGTGGTGCAGAGTATAGATGCATATAAGCATGATTTTGCTTTTTTTTGAATATACAATTATAAAGAGTATATTAAAAAATCAATACTGTATGAGAGTCTTGGGACTATTGTAGATCTATTATTTACGATTATCGAATAAGAATAGTACCAAATTTTAGAAATATTCAAACCATTAGAAATACATCCTGTAACGTTAGTTCTATGAAGATTAATGATAATAAAGAAATCATTAACGTAATAAAAAATTTACAGGAAAAGGTCACGCGGAAATGGCTGTGACGAAGCCTAAAGGTTCGGGTGCCGAGACACCTACGTCGGAGCCGGGCTATTGTGTAACAGATGCCCTCTGGGATGCCGAATGGGATGACGCAGAGGAGTTGTTCATGTATCGCCATCAACGCAGGCTCTCCGATCCGAGTGCCAATCTGAACAACTTCGTACGTGGCGGTTGGCGTACAAAGCCTGATGGCGCTGCGACGAAGGCAAGGTCGGAAAACGAAGGCCTGGATTCGATGGCCAATGGACTCAGCGAGATCGAGGCCGGGGATGTGCGAGATGGTAATACATGCTAATCACATTGCATTAACATTAACACGAATATCTCATATCTACGTTACTAGGTGCTGGATAATAGTGTATATACATATACACTGTGTCAGAATGCACTAATGGCTGGGTACTCGTTCAGGTTGTTGAATTGGCGAAATGAAATTTGGGGAATTGGCGGTTTGGTATATGAGCAGTCAAAACTTCTTGTGTTCAAAATTATTATAGACAATTGTTTTTCTAAATTTAATAAATTTGAAAGAAGTCTGCAAAGATAAGTCTGACTAGTGACCTAGTTGGCTCTGTCTTGCTATTCTTAAATTTTAGATGAAAAATTGTTTATGTAAATTTAGCTTACTTTAGAAAGTTACTGTAATATAATATTCAGCCAGTAATGAATTCTGTGTAAATATGAGCTGTAATTAACTTTGAAACATATTAACACGAATGTGTTGATCAATAATAATTAATATTGTTTTATCACATTTTTATGCTCTTCGTGATCAATATTCCCATTCATTACGTTTAAAATAGAAATAAAAAAATGTGATACAAACAAATATAAACTGTATATTTTTGAAGTACATTCAGTAGTTCTTAGCATTGAAACACACATGCATTTTCGCCTACACTAATAGACTCAGTCCATTTTTATCCAATAGTAAAAACCCATTTTTAATTCACAGACGATTGCTAAATCATGCATAGATATTATAAACTGATATTTTTCATAAAATTAATGCGCAATAAACATTTTCACACTTTTGAATATCGAAGAATTCGTAATCTGATATTTCACGCATATAATACACGTAGTGCACGATTTAAAATTTTTGCAGCTCGATAAAACATTGCAATTTTTTCAAATAGCACCTTTACGTTTTCATGGTTCGTACCACTTTTTTTCTATAAATAGTCATTTTCTCGATACTTCATATTTATGCATGCTAAACTGTTATCTGTTTCCTTCTCACGTTTCTTCTTATAACAATCAACAGCTATTGAGTATAATGTTTATTGGCGATCCGAAGAATATTGTTGTACAGTTTTAAATATAACTAGAGAATTGAATTCAATCCTTAAAGAATATATCTTCGAATTAAATTTAAGAAAAAAAAAAGAAATATATATAAGTTATATAGGATTTCTCCAAGATGTTGATAATGTAGTAAACAAAACATTACATTGATGTTTTAAAATTCTATAAAAAGCCCGTACTAAATAATCTCATAAAAGAACTGTTAAGAAAATTATTCATCAAATGAATCTACGTAACAGTTTTATGCAAAGTAAAAGTATCAGAGATACCGACCAAAATAAAAGATTATTTTTTCAACCACAAACACGTTTAAATGACATTGCACATACACTGATATTGACATAAAACTGTCTCTACAATCGCAGTCTGTTCAAACCGACAATGAATCCTTTCTCTAACAAATCACAACCTCAAATCAATCAGTTAGAGAATTCCCTAGTAGTGATTGAACTCGGAATGTGTACCGGATGAAAAAAGCGAGAATAGAATCAACCAGATAAAGCCAAGCTGCATCAAGCTAACGATATGTCAGATCATAGTAGATATCAGTTACACTAAACCATGCTACTACTCTCCGCCTTGTATCGATATCACTTAAGCCAACAAATGGACGCTAGACGTTTCGATTTGTGTACTTTGATAAGCTGTGACATTTACCTTACGACGATGAACTGTAGTTGGAACATGTGAAACAGATACTCCGAATTGGTGCCATAATAGTTGATTAATGTCACTCAGAAACATAGTGCTTGATAGAAAACTTAGACTTGGAAAATTAATCCATTTGTTTAAAAAGGAAATCTGTTTATATTAAAATAGTATTTTCTGTGTAAGGAGATTTTCTTTTATAGAAGGCAATTAAAATTATCTTTGTATAACAATTATATTCATGACCAATTTTCGAGGTCTAGATAGTTTTCTTTTTTCAGCACTTCATTGAAAAAGCATAATAATTGCATTCTTCTTCACTACTTCTTTAAAAGGAAATTTTCTGGCATAAAATGATTTAAAATAAGAAAATTATTCTTTTGGAACGATCAGATTCATTTTCAAGTTCAACCTTGTTGTATTAAGCAATTTTTTTGCAAGCTGTAAGATATTGCAGTCCTAACAACATCTTCTAATTCGATAAGTCTAATGTCCACTAACGGCTAAACCAAACTAAACACCGTCAAAACCACAAGATACTACAAAAGACGTATCCCAATACAAAAGAAACCCTCAGTACTCCATTCAGTCACTGGCACGTATATATAATTAACCCACCACTACCAGCACAACAACAACACAACCATCACCACTTGTGTGTGACGCGCTCTCAGCTCATGTATCTCTTTACGCTGTGTGTGTCGTGGACCACCATCACCACCACTTCGCATACATAGACGGCGAGGGTCGGGAGGACAATGAGGATGATGAAGAGGGCCGGTGCCGTCGCTTGCCCGGTCGTAGGACGACGCCCAGGTCGGCCCAGTCGTCGCCGGCGGCAGTGCGCCGTGCCCAGCGCATCGCCGCTGGCAGATCGCCATTGCTAGGTCGAGCCGTCGCCGCAATCAGAACGGTGGCTGCGACGACGATGACGCCTCCACCGTCACCAAAGGAACTAGTCGGTGACTTTGGACCGCTATTTCGCGGTGAGCATGCTGAAAATACAAACGTAGTCGTTTGTGAGAAAAGTCAAAAGAATTGTGGATAATGATTTGGCAAAAAGATTTTTTGCCCTTCTACATGAGCCATACAATAGATGAGTAACGAAGGATCGACGACTGACGCTGCTCTGGAGTATCTCGGAAATATCCCTGCATGAGTTGAGATGCCACTTTGAGATTTGAATCGGATTTTTACGGTTCTGGATGTTCTTGATTTGACGTATCTGAATCATATTTTTACCTGATGCCCTGAAACCTGATCTACATAAAACTAAGATTTAAAAAGTTGACTCCATTTTTATACTTTATTTCTTCAACTTTCACGCTATCCCAAGAAAAATAACGAAAGATTTTTAAAGATGCAGACTTAGGATTGAAGTTCTAGACAACTTTGTCAGGCTAACATCGTAGGTTTTATTTCAGTATTTGGGATTCTGGATATTAAAACCCTGATTCAATTAACTTACACCCATCCTGCCTTAGTCCTCTAAGTACACCGATTCCTTACCTATGACTTGACGTTTTAGACTGATAAACCCAAAACATTGAAACGTTAAATTCCTTTAATTCAGCTATTTAACTATCTAAACTTTATTTTTAAAATGAAATCATAAAACAAATCAGCAATGTCTTAATGCTGATAGAGATTGTATCTCAAATAAGTATAAAACTATAAAAGAATAGAATATTAAAAAAAAAATCTTAATTTTTACAAAAATTGTATTTTATAAAGGAAATTTGCTACTTTTATAGAATTGATAATAATTCAGAGACATGAGAATGGAACATTTACGCCTTTTATGTAATTATTGCTGCTTTTTGAAGAACTAACAGGTCAGTTATGATTTTGATAAGAATATAACTAATAACATTTTTTTTGTGCTTAGATAGAAATAATCAAATATATGCTATTTCTTCATTTATTCATAAGCGCTTGAATGTCACATAAACAATTACCATCATAACAATTTACTTTTCATCGCTATTTTATGACGTATCTGATCATAAAAATTTCTTTTATTTCATTTTACTTGAATCTGCGCTTCAAACAAATTGTGCGACTGATGCTGCTGGTAATTTTCTAAATTTAATATGTAGTTTGTAAAAATATCAGAAAGGTCAAAGAATTTTTTGAAGACCTTGATTATCTTATGGTATCATTTCTACGACTACTACGTATTCGGGCTTAATTTTGAATTTTTTATTTTGTTAAAATGTCTTAATAGAATAAAATAAATGTACCATCGAATATTAATTGATATTGAAAAGGCCCATTTTAAAAATCTATGACTTAATTTTTATATTTTTACCTATAAAACCTTGAATAATTCCCTTAAACTACAAGTTATACGATAGTCCCTAAATCCCAAGCAAACAAAGGAAAAATCCGAGATTCTCCAAGGCATAACGAGATAAAAAATTGCCTCGCGGCAAACTAAACCTTTCAAACGCAAAGACATTGTAAGAGTAAAAGAGCTTAACTCAAAGAAAGGTTAAGAACAAAGTCGACGATCCTCGGGGTCAGTGGAGGGAAAACACGAGATAGAATCTCTAATACCCGTCGTCCACCGTAGGTCTCAAACGCCAAGATTCCACTGACTCGAATCACCAAGCAGACCAACGACAACCACAGCAGCAGCCCATCGAAGTTGGCAGTGAGATCCTACTACCAACAGGTTCGTCACCCACAGACGACAACGTGCGCCAGAAACTTGGCTCTGGTGCTATCCTCGTACATGGAAAGGAAGAGCTACCTCTCGACTGCTGCGAGAACAATGAAACCTCACCTCATCATCATCATCTTCACAATCACAATCATACTCAGCATCCCGTGCGGAGCCTTAGGTCTGCAGAACGTAGACGTGGTAGGTCACGTAGCCTCGTCAATGAGAAGACCACCACTTCGTCCCTGTTGCTACACGATGAGAACAATGAACATCATCCAGAAGACGTGGTCGAGGGGAATGCCAATGAGGCGAATGGTATAGACAGTAACGCCAACGCCAGGATCCCGAGGACCCAACAGGAACAGCAACAGCCGGAACGCAGCGCCACTCTTCCACGTCGTCGTAGACGCAGGGCATACTCGGGCAGCCTGACCGGAAATCCCCTGCCCCCGCATCGCGTCACCCCGGACGGCACCGCGATCTACTATTGGTGCGAGCTTCCCCGGCGGCCCGGCTCTCAGGGTAAATGTTCCCACGAACAAAGTACCTACTACCACTAATGCTACTACTACTACTACTACAACTACTACTACCACCACCACCTCCCCTCTGTGGACATAACACCAGATTCGGATGGATCCTTTTGCCTTTTGGAATTCGGCCTTTTTCATTGATATATACACACTCGAGCACTATGTTGTTGGCTATATTATGTAAATTAAATGCGCGATAATATAGATTTGTAACTGCTGTTGATTTGTGTTGGTGACTGTACACCTTTTGGTTGTGTAATTTTTATCAAGGTGTCTCAGGGAGGGTTAGGTAGTCTTGAATTTTTGTCGCAGTTTATTCACCTCTGTTTTGGTCTTTTGGTGATGAGCGATTCAGTGTTGTTGGCTTATTCTCCAGAACTAATGTTATTGTTGGCTAATTTGATTTTGGCTAAGTGATAATAGTAAACGATATGCTTTTTATTCAATTTTTAATATGTATTTTTTAATGTGTATATCTGAGAAATACGTTTTATTATTAGAACAATTTTGTAAGTTATAACTATGTTTTTATACATTTTTTGTGAATATCTAGTCAAAGGTATTTAGTGTATGAAAAGAAAGTTCTTGATAAACTATTTAAATGAGATATTGTTGAGAGAATTACGTTATAAAATAAACTTTAGACTTGAATATTTTAAATCTCTAACATAGGCTTCAATGCAGAGTAAAAAAATGATACATTTTTTAATTTTTTGTCCATACAATTAACAATAATTCTTATATTATAAACCCTCATTATTATCTGCTTTAATTAGATGTTTCTAAGCCCCTTATTTTTGTAGCTACACCAATGCTCAAAAATTATTATGCTTGTTACTGCTTTTTACATAAAAACAAATTTTACATATTGTAAACACCAACCAACTGCTGAAGCAATAGTGTAAAACTTACCGAATTTTGTTTACGATTAAAATTATTAGTTAAACGTATTTTAAACATTTTAAAGACGAATTCCGCATAAAGGGTCTATTCGAACCTTAGTTACCCTGTAAAAATAATTTGGAAAACACGATATATCTTCCACACATACATGCCAGCACTGAACAATTACTTTCTACTCTATATATCCTCCTATTATATTCAATATAATTAAATAGATCAGAATTCAAAAGAATTACTCTTTTACTAAATTTAGAGTTATTATGACCAATATCTTGATTTAAAGTAATTATTACCAGTACATAATTAATTTTTTTTTTAATTTTAAATACAGTAATGTTTTTTTAAAACATCTTATTTTTAAGCTAACTTTATTTTAATAATTACATTTCTTATTTTTCAATCGGCTCTTTTAAATATTCTATTTTACGTGTTCCTGTTTTCAAAAATTTAAAAGTTTTATTTTAAATTAATAAGTGTTTTTGGTCAAAAAAAGTAAAAAATATCCATCATTTTGGTTTTTGCAAAGTTATTTGAATGGTCAGCATGAAGCGTCTATGAACCTATAAATATCTTTTCAAAAACTTCCATAATTTTTTAATATTTTTAATCAAAGAATCTTATTTATACTTAATTTTTAATGTCTACTGCAAAGCCTGCACAAAACTTTATGGCGCGAATGTATCTTTATTTTCTTTAAAGATACAACGAGAAATGCTTACTACTAATACAAAGTTCCTTACTTACTCTAACAGTGAAGTGTGCTTACATTTATGTACGTGAACACGCGGCATGAGTCACACATGTTCTCACTGCTCATTGTTCCAGATTGTCGATGTCTATATAGCTGTTTCAATTGCTGTTATATTCTGTTCACGATTACGAAACACATTACGAAAAATCATTCAGAAGCATACATTGCCGATTCACAATTCTTTTACAACGATATCAACATTAACATAAAACAACATAACAACATTTCAAAACTGATTATAACTAAAACAAATGAAACATCAATGTTAGAAGTTGAATATACTAAAATTTGATATAGTGTTTACAACAATAGAAATAGAAAAAGTAGAAAAGATAGTGAACAAACTAAAATTTACATTGATTGAAAGGTGGTTAAATAATTTTTTGAATATCGAAATTCATTTTAAGATAATAAGTTAATATTATTTCGAAGGAACCTTTCTTTCAGTGTTAATAAAGCTAATTCTTGCTTTAGAACAATTTGATAATTGCTTTATTCTATGTCTCTACCAATATTATGTTTTTCTCAGAACTGGACGACGGGGCGTACAATCCGCTGTGGACGATGCGGGGATTTACTCAAACTTTCCACTTTTGGAAAGAAACCAAGAGAGCCCAGTCCGTCCCCCTTAACGCCTTCCTCACCTACATCACGCTTCCGTGGTGGAGTATAGCCAAAGGTATCATCATAAAAATACAATTATTAACTTCTAAAGAAACAGCAAACGTAAAGACTGATAATTATTGCTTTTTTTTTAACAGATATTTTAGATCATCGAGAAGGACCCATTTTAACATTTTAGCCGGCATCGCGCGCGTACCTTGGAAATGCGACGACATTCCTCCTCCTTCACTTTGTACACCGGACACCACTGATACCGGCTGAACTCTCATCGTGTACAAATGAAATTACTAAAGAAGTTATGCAAAAATCTAAATACAAGTCAAGTTTTTTAATGTCCCACTGTCTAGTGTGTATTTTTTTCATTTTGAGATATGTGATAACGAGATATTTATTAAAAATAAAGAACTAAATTATGCATTTGAATCTTTGAGTTCTATTTCTTCTCGTAAACCTATAGTCAGTAGTGAGTTGCTATCTTCGAGAAATAAAATAAAATTTTCAAATATTTATCAAGCACATTTTTCTAAATGTGAGATATTTTTGTTCATTCTTAAGAATTTCATACATAAACTAAATAAAAATAGCGCTACATCTATTAGACATTTTACGATAATTATATATACTTTATAGTTTTCATCACAAAATTAATGCAACTCATTATGCAGTAACGAGTATGGTCATGTTAATATATTCAAAATATTTTCGCGACATTGAATCTCTTCTTTAATCATTATAATTCTTCATTTATTAACTTTTTGTCGTTGGGATAAAAGATCCTGTATTTCTTGAAGAGTCTTGCCCTTTGTTTCAATCATGCAGAACATTGCAAACGGTACAACTAAGAAAGTCAATGCTGCGTATAAGTATAAGACAAAAGGATGTCCGAAGTAGTCTACTAATGGTTGGTACGACCTGGTTGAACCGAAGGCGAAAACGGATGCAGTAAGACTGACCATGCAGGCAACGATATACTTGACGTCAGCGGGAAATGTTTCGCTTATCACAGTGCTGGGTACGGAAAGAATACCAGTGACAAATAGTACAGCAAACAGAAGCATGGAGGAGATAATAAGCCATTGGAGGCTTTCGGAAGTAGCAACGCCTTTCTCGATCAGTAGAAAATGTGTACCCATCCCGATCATGGAGATCGTGACCCCCAGTCCTGAGATGTTTAGCAGAAACCGTCTAGGAATAGAAAGATGCATATGAGGCGTTTCGCCTCAACTCTCTCAGCGCGGCGCGCGAGCGTCAAATCATGCTATTTTCTAGTCGTGTTTACGATATCAATATGCATTTCAAAAAATTACGTGATAAGCGTTTCCGACGTATTTTTTCCTCAGCTTTCCAATGGCGTAGGTGGTTTTTCCGAAATTTTCCATTTTCA
>JAYJLV010000027.1:509391-523085 GCA_036873485.1 Torymus texanus | reverse complement strand
CCTTCAAATTTTTGAAAAGTATTTAATCATGAGAATTATTCGGGTGTTTCCAGACTTTTTGGACACCGTGTATATAGTTAGCGTAGTATTCTGCTTTACCGACACAAGCGCCGCTGACCGAGACGATCGACACCTTTGCTCAGATCGCTCTTGACATCCGAGTCGGAAAGTATGTACTGCTAGGTCTGTATTACTTTACGACGACCGTTTTCATGGAACTTAAATTTCGCGTGCATGCGGTTTAGCGGCCAAAGCCAGAGAAAATTTAATTCAAAATTGAATTGAGCGCGACTTTGCAACGGCGACAGTCGCGCTCTCCCCGCGCGCAGCTCGCGAATACATTGCTCGAGTGATGTAAACAAACGTTCAAGATGCACGAATTCGCGGGAACGAGAACTAAACGAGTTCGATTGAACACGAAGAATCGAGATGCGTATTTTCGGCGTATTTTATCCTGGAACCTCCTTGGTCCATCACGATGAACAACCAAAGAAAGCAATGGAAACTCTTCTTTATCGTTTCAGAAATAACCGCCACGACATGCGCCACTCTCAGTTTTACCAAGACTAACATCCTGGGCGAGTATCCGGTCGCCCTGACCGGCACCATTATCCCCGGAATGTTGAGTTTTTTCAGCTCTGTTGCCATCCACGTCAGAGGTCGTTACAAAGTTTGGGATTTCGAGGGTTTCGACGCCAAAATAGGCCAGGCTATTTGGCCACAAGTGGGGGGCAAGCCTTACGTTACTATTTTCAAGGAAGGCTACATGGATCCGTTGAACCACGAGCCTCGTGGTAGCTTGACAAAAATCATAGGTGGCGAGTATGATATAAGTTTGAACCAGAACTACTTCAGGACTTTTTGGAGGTTGGAGACATATCCTCATGGTGACGGAGGCACCTGCGTGATGATGAAGGAGTCAACGTCACCTGTTGTCATCTCAATGTCCGTAACCGTCGAGCCAGGTGTGATGGTGGGAATTATCGTAGGAGTTGCTCTGGCGATGGTGTTGCTGAAGTATTTTTTGAAGATTGATTGGGTTGGTGCTGTGCTGAAGGTGCTGAAGATGTTATTGGGTAGGTTGAATTGTTAAATTTATTGTTCACATGGAAATACTCAGATATTTAATTCATGTTGAGCGTCGATGAAAAAAAATTTAAAAAAATGTATCTTGACGTACCCAATGATATTCGAAAATACACCCACAACATCTAGACGCATTCGAGTTATACAGGGTGTTAGAAAAGTCCCGGGGCCCTTAAATAACTTGGAAAATAAGATTCCCACAGAAAAACTTCAAATAGAAAATTTTTATGATTTCTTCCTAGCTATCAGACTTTGTCCTTGGATTTGACCTTAACAATGACCTTGAAGATTATTCCAAAGTCAAAGACATCTTTTAAAATAGTAACCCCTATTTTTGACATTGGAAATAAAAAAACAGAGAATTTTACGTCCAGATATGACCTTTAGTACTTCCATATTTGACCTCTGAAGGTCAAACTAGCTGTCATTTACAGAAAGATATATAATATGAGAATATATAAGAATAGTACGAGTCGCAACAAAAAATGCCTAATACAACATTTGAATTTTTCCCTAGCTATCAGATCAGGTGACCTTGTATTTGACTTTGACCGTGACCTTAAAGATGATTCCATGGTCAAAGTCATTTTTTAAAATGCAAAACCCTATTTTTGACATTGGAAATAAAAAAAGCAGAGAATTTTATATCCCGATATGATCTTTAGTATTTCCAGATTTGACCTTTGAAGGTCAAACTAACTGTCATTTACGGAAGATCATAATAACATACAATGTAAGATATCAATTTCACCGAAAAACGTTCAATATCACTGTCGATGCGAAAGAAGACTAAGCATTTTCGTAGCCAGTTAAGGCAAGACCAAGCAATGCCTATTTTGGTCATGGTTGGTCCACATAAAATTTTAGGGCACCGTTTGATAACTAGGGAAAAATTACAGAATTTGATTTGATGGATGCAAAATTTGTATCTATAAAATTTTATGAATGGCAGCTTGACCTTCAGAGGTCGAATTTGGAAGAACTCAAAAGTCATTCGGAAGTAAAATTCTCTTCTCTTTTTATTTCCAATGTCAAAAATAGGGGTTCCTATTTAAAAATTTTTCTGTGGGAGTCTTATTTTCCAAGTTATTAAAGGGTCCCGGTATTTTTCTAGCACCTTGTATAATGCATTATTGCATACAATCTAATACATACACCACGCTAAACAATGGCATAATTATAAGAGATAATAACAACTAATTTAAAATAAAAATTCCTGTTCCAGGAATGCCTACAAAGCATCACCCACCAAGGCTCATGAAACTCTGCGTTGTTTACCTGATACTCCTCCTCAATGGCATAAATCTCTATCTGCAGACCAACTTGACCTCATCACTTGCCGTACCATCGGATATCTTCTACATCAACACTCATGAAGACCTCATCTCGGCTGTATACGACTACGACATCTACGGACCCACCTACGTCAAGGAATTCCTCGACGACGACGAGTTAATCGATCATTTCGTCGAGATGTCCATTGAAGATTGCCTCGAACGTCTAGAGATCGACGTCCATGTGGCCTGCGTCTGTGACTGCTTTGTCATCAACCATTATGCGAAGACTTTCCGTGACTGTCACATATCCAAACAATATGTGCAGAACAACCTGCTATCGTTTATTCATAGGGAGGATTGGCCGTTAAAGGCGAGGTTCAACACCATGGTGCAAAGACTCAGTGAAGCAGGAGTCATGACCCATATACTGAAAGATGAGCTAACGCAGATGAAGCTCCACAGGATGACGCACGAGCAAAAGTGGAATGATCAAGCGAACAGTGGAAAAGCTACTAGGAAGATTACCCTGAAAGCCCTGGCATTTAGTTTTTACGCGTTGCTGGCTGGTACGGCAATGGCAGGGTTAATATTTTTAGGAGAAATTGCCGTTCAGTGGAAGGGATGGTCGAGGAGACGAAAGATTAATAAATTAAAGCTGAGGAATTTAAAGCTGTTCAATTATTGAGTTGTATATTGCTAATATGTTACTTTTGACGTAAATTACACTTATTCATTGACATATTTCCCCGGGCTATGACGACTTGAAATAATAGAGTTAAGTTATACGGAAAGACAAGCCGCTCTCGATATCTGATCGTCGATGAGAGATACAATCGCCCAATCCTGAATAAACAGAAATTTCGTATTAATCTTCGTCGACAGTAGTATAGATTGCCTTTGGCACGTAAGAGCTTTCAAAAAAATTAAGGTGACTCTGACGTAATTCTAGTATCAGGCGTACATGGCAACTCATAGATTCTTATCATTTTATTACGATATCGCTATCGTAGGATAGACAGGGTTAATAATAAAAAATTCGATACTTATTACATAGATGCATACGTTCTTTTTTTTAAAGCTATTTTTAATGTATTCTAACAAGGTCGCATTACATATCTGGGTTCCCGGAATAACCAAATAAGTCCACTTTTTTTGAAAATCGAAATAATCCCGGATTTTGTATCTTCAAATAGGCCTTTTTCATTTACCATTTTCAATAGTAGCAACAATATTGTTGTAAAGCTACAATTCATCCGAAACGTAACCAGATAAATCCGTTTTTCAAATTTTATGCCCGGAATAACCGGATAAGTCCATCATTTTTTTTTTGTTTATCGTAATTATCATTGATTTTATCTATTCAAATTGAAGGTGAATATGATGGCTAATATATATTTATCTGTTTATTTAAAAAATTCCTATACACTTACAAATTATTAACATTTTAGAATTAAACAATATTAGTACAATACGAATATAATACTAATGGTCGTAAATTTAATAGAAATTTCTTGAATAAGTTATAAGAATTCATTGAACAATTGCTAATTTTGTAATGTATTGACCCATTTCATGATTAAATTAAAGAATACGCTCTAAAATAAAGGCGAACCGCACTATCAGATAAGTCCAGAGTTCCCAGAATAACTAGATAAGTCCATACTTTTGTTGAGTTCTTACTCGTTTTTAACGCATCAGAAAATGTATAATCTGTTAAACCCAGCGTGTACATGTGTGTTTTGAATGTGTCAATTGACTAGTCAAGTATCGCAACTCATCTCGTTTCTCCCGATCTTACATATAAGTTTGAATAGTAAAACCCGTTTTATACGGAAACTCGAAAAGTGAACTTATTCAGTTATTCCAGGAAGTCGCAGATATAGTAGACAGTACATTAACGTAAAAAAAAACAAAAATAGAACGTCTCGTTATGATCTTATAAAAACAATTTTAACACAAACAAACAAACGATACCGAATTTGCAACTAACAAATAACATACCCTCAGGCACGATGACACTGCTTTTAACCTTGAACAGTATATAGATAGCATACATCACATAGAAAAAGCTCTACTTGCGAGTCGCTTTTATTTCGCGTGTAAAAGCACTCCGCAATTATCGTCCCATTAGGAGGTGGGTAAACATTGTGGGTGCGAGTGCTTGTTAAAAGCGAGAATCTCAATATAAACATAGGCATACACACACACACACACACACGCATGAAAGAAATCGATGTCAATGGCACAAGTACTTACGCACAACGAAAGAACCGATGAAATCCGACCTTTCGAGTAGTTTTTCGTTCAGATGGGAGTACACAGGTGGTGTTATGGGAGTTTTGGCTCGTAACACCGTCGTCGCGGTTGTACTGCTTGTCGCGTATAACGCCCAATCGATTGTTCTCGGTGATGAGGGTGGAATGTTGAAGAAGAATGAAGAGGGTGATGGGAACTTGGTGGTGGAAGCTGTGGTAAGTGATGGTAGTGAGAAGATGAAAATGGGTTTGGTTTCAAACATTTTTTTTTAGAAGAAGTATTAAAATCTTTAGGCACAAACGGAAAAAAATAATCAGTAAATTCTACATTTCCGACAGTTGATTTGACTCTAAAGTGGCAAGTTCGTTTTACTTTCAAAAATATCGGTCGAATTCTCTTTTTGAAATATAGAACCTCCATTCTTAAAAAGTAGAATTTCCATTAGTAATCCATTTTGCAATGTAGAATCTCCATTTTTTTTAAAGTATAATTTCCATTTTCCGAAAAATGGAATTATTACTTCACTGATACAGTTGATTTTACTATTTTATTTTTTCCGTACACGCCGATTTTTGCACTGTCACCACACATTTCAGATGAACATCCTGAGCAATTGCTTCACAAACGCCCTAGACATGGCGGTGATGGCAGGCGACTTCCATAGCTACACCACTTGGTCCTCCAGCTTTCCGTCCACCCTCACTATGTACCGTATCTCCCTCTTCGAAGACCGGATCTTCGAACGGCACCAACGTTTGCAACAAGTCTACAGATTGGATGAGGTCACAGTATCCCGGCTACGATACCCAGCAAAAGTCTTCATTGTCTCGTCTCTGCTACCATTCACTCTGAAGTCTATTCTGAAGAGATTGAGGATGTCCGTGTTGTGGAATGTACGCGCGATGTTCCTCCTCGTAGACGAGGTCACTAGATGTGAGAACGCCAATAGTGCCTTGCTAGAAGCCTGGCAATATAATATACTGCACGTGGTGTACGTGTGCGTGGGGGAAATGGGAAATATGGAATACTACACGGCCAATCCCTTCTCCGAGACGTCGACCGAGGTGTGGCAGATGGTGGACGTGGTGAACGCCACTAATGGGCATGGAGAATATCCGAAAACAATTTTCAAAATGGACAGTGGTTTGGATGGTGAGTTTTGTTTGTTATAGATTTAAAAATGTGATAGGTAGAAATAAATTAGTTATGTTTCAATTCCTATACTTGCAGTAGATATGATAATATCGTTGGTTACTGTACTTACTAGGAACATAATTTCATCGAGATGCATTGAAATTAAATCAATTCTTCATTAAATTTAACTAAAATACATTTTACAAATTTGTGTTTATTTTAATGTAGTTAAATTAATTTTCATAAAAAATTATTTTAATTTAGTAATCCAGTTTGCTTCCAGTAAGTACGTTATATAATGTTATTTTTAACAGTATCGCTCTCGTGCTATTTGTCACATGTCTGTAAATATTTGATAATTTTATTCAAGTGGTAAAATTTGAGCAACACTTACGAAAGCAATCAGTCACAGGAGTTGTTATTTAATAATTAAGTAAAATCGCCCCGGAAATGGGACAAATTTTTTTCTAGAAAGTACGAAATATCCAGGAAAACTTACTTATACTACCACTTATATTACCACTTACTTATTTATATTTAAATTTATTTAATATTTATTATTTATTAATAATCTAATAAAATTGTATTAAATTGATCACGATGATAATATTGGACAGAAATTTATCAGTTCCTTAGTAGAAACATTTTTTTATGTGTAGTGTACTAAACTGTGTGAAACTGTGCACAATTCTCGAACAGTGCTTGAATATGTAAATTACAGACATTTTGCACAGCTTGGCACAATTTAGTTATACAAGTAGTTATTAATCATTAAAAATAATTTGAGTTTTATTGGCACAATTTTTTACTGTTTGATACACTTTGATACACCTTAGCAAAAATTATTGCTAAATTTTCAAAATAACAAGAATGATTTATTATTAACAATATTAAAAATTTGTTAAAGTCTTTTGTCTCTTTAAAATTGTTGTTAATAGTTAATTAATTTTTTCAATTTTTATTGTTTTAATAAGTTAACATTGATTGAGTCAAACTGTGCCAAATTTTTCTTCAATTTTCAAGCTGTACCCAACATTGTTGACAATTAAATTAAATTAATTTTCAATAGCTGAAATTTTATTTCTGTCAAATTATATCAATCTATGCTAAACCAGTGTCAATTATCGGAAATCTACCCACTTAAACAGCATTTAGCATAGATTTAAACAGTTTAGCACATAGTTATAGCCATGATTCAGCACAAAAATTATTTCCATTAAGAGTTTTTATAAAACTAACTAGCCAATTTAAAAAAAAAAAAACTCACCTCAATGTACCTTCACTGACTATAACTTCACAATATTCATCACCATCTCTTTCTTTCATTCTTTCTCTGTCCTCTAGCTTCCAACACAACGATCTGCGCGCACCTAGACTTCGACAAGGACCTCCTGATCTCCGGCTACCCAATCCGCATGTGTGCCCAAATCCGTACGAACATGTTCAAGCCTCTCTCTCATTACGACACTCCCTCTTCACCTTTCGTCGATAAATCCATCCCCATTCCGTTATCTCACTTCGGTGGCCTAGACGCTAGTGTCTTCAACATCATCTGGTCCCGGTTACAGGCTTCACCAACAGTGACGATTTACGCTAGCCGTGGTTTCGTCGATGAAGATGCAAACCCGCGCGGATTAATCTACGACCTCATGAAATACGCGTTCGATGCCGGGGCGAATGAAAATTACCGAAGATCCTTCTGGAGGCTAGAAACGTATCCTCATGATATCACAAGCATGTGTGCTATTACCAGTAGGAGACTTCAGACAAGTTCCAAGAGGATCATACTCGCAATTCTGGAGCCAAGTGTGTTAGCATTCATCGGGGTTACCAGCTGCATGTCTATGCTGTTTCTGAAGTCTGTGCTGAGGGTAAGCGCGTTCAAGGCGGGGTTAGAGGTGTTGAGGGCGTTGCTTGGAATGTCAACACATAAAATGCCGAGCATGGACTACGGTAGACCTCTGTTCGCTTACGTTATTTTATTGAGCTTCTACATGAACATCTACTTCGGGAGCAAGCTGACCTCATCTTTTGCTAATAAGGCGCCTGACAACAATATCAACACTGTTGACGATCTTATAAACTCGGGGTACCGTGTAATGGGCGAAGGAGCGTTCGACGAATTCCTCAGCTCTGTTATCCTCCGTCGGCGTTTCGTTGAAACCACACTCGACGAATGCATCGAGCGATTACCTCAAGGCGACGTTGCCTGTTTGAGCGACTGTTACGAGGCGAACTATTACGCGATAGATAAGGACCACGTGCATGTATCCCAGCCTCTTTACGATACATACGTAGCGTACATCGTCCGCGAGGATTGGCCATTGCTCAACCGAGTTGATATGATCATGCAATGGATGAAGGAGTCGGGGATCATTATGTACGAGGACCAGAAAAGCTTTCACGGTGTAGATACGAAATATACTGCGAAGAAGGAGGAGATGAGAAACAATGAGGATACGGCGTTCCAGGGGAAGCCGTTCCCGCTTGAGAGGTTTACATATAATTGTTATATATTCGGGGCGGGAACCGTTACTGCGGTGGCTGTGTTCCTGGCTGAGGTGTTCCTGGGGAGAGAGAAGAGGGCGAGGGTTAAGATGTTTTATATATAAGCAGCGAAGAAATGTAGATTACGTAGTATAGAAGAGTCTTGAATTTTTTTAATGATTGTAGGTAAATTACGATGTGTACGTGTGGTAGGATGTAGTGCTGCAGGTGTACGTTATGTAAAATATGCTGTAAATATTAGTAATTGTTATTTTTTCAGGGATTCTTTGTATGAATATTTGAGTGTGAATAAAGCTTATGAGAAAAAAAAATTGTTCGAGAAGTAATTTTAATTTAATTTTTATATCTAACATAATTAACAATTGACATGATTAAATATTGCTAATATTTATGAGAAAGAACAGTTTTATGAGTGGTAATACTTAAATATCGTATTTACCATGCACTTCAAAGATTTACCTGAAATACGGGATTCATCAATAGTGCATACGTAATTGAACATCGTGAAGAGTAGTACTTCACTCAATTATTTTGACAGAGTAGATGGCATGACGCATATGTACTTGCTAAAGAATAGCAAATTTAACTCGTATAAAAAATGTAAGGTCTAATATATAAATCTTTAATACGTGAATGTTTGCTCGATTTCCAATTTAATTTTGAGATGAAAATTAAATAAGAATTGGGTTGAATGATGGGAAATTAAGTATAAGGTTGACACATTACAACAGTTTTCTTTTTTATTTAAAAATTTTATTTTTTATTTTTCGTAAAATTACTATCCAACCTTAAATAATAAACAATTCCTCCGTTAAAATAATTATCTATATACAGAATCCAATAAGAATCATTTCTCACATAAAGTTGATCTTAGGCTTTCGTCTGCTATACGCAAATGAACGAATTAATATCATTCATCAATACCTAATCAATGTCAGACGCACCGAAGGAAGTAAAATGGATATGCGACGAAGAACGAATGAACACTATCAATTTTCAACGCTTCTTTACTCTGATTCGATTACAGTAATACTGTAGAAAACTATTTACTCTTTAAACTAGGTATGTGGTATTGATATAGGAAATTCAATTAGTCTAAAAATTTGTGCTACATCATGATATTACCGTTCTTTTCTTTTTTTCTAAAAAAGAAACCGATGCCTTAGTTATTGAACACATCAGCTTGTGTTATCAGTTGTCTATAGATACTATATCCCAAAGCTATTGTGCGTTAAAATGTAAAACCTTTAGAAAATAATGTATGGATTTAATACAGTTTGTGGATAATACGACATTATAATACGTAAATTATACATAAAGCATATAGTTTTTATCTATAATAAATTATAAATATTAATTTTAATAATCGTATGTTATTATTATGAAAGTACTATGAATGGTAGAGGGTTCATAGTACTTTAGTTGCAAGTTATTCAATATTGACTTGTACAATGAAAGACAAAAAAATCATCAGTATGTAAAGATATGTTAAAGTGTATAATTGTAAACATAGGGTAAATGGTTAAATATTTATTACATAAAATCTTAAAATAAAAAATATATTACTATTAAAAAAAGAAAATAGTAATATGAATGTATGCATTAACATTATTCGATTTAGAGCCAACATTAGCAAACAATTGTGTCATTAGTTTTCAATTTTGAAATTGTATTAATTAGAAAATGGCTTTAACCATATTCAATTACCATGCATTAAATAGTTGAGGCACGATTTAGGCGCTTCCTTAATATTATACTTGGGTTTCCAAAATTATTAAAAATGATATCTTATTTTTCTATCTTAGGCAACAGTGTAATGAAGTGTATATTATTGTTTTTTATTTTACAATTTGTCCTATAATAATAATGTAACACCTATACAGCTAAGTGTGTAATTATTAAAAATTACCTATGATACATTTACTATAATTAACGTAACATTTTTGGTCCATTCGAATATTGCTACTTGTAATTGATATAGATTCAACGCTGATCCGCTTCCAGATAATTTTGAACGTTTTCGCGTTGAGTATGATTTCATAAAAAAATATCTATTTTTATTTCCTTTACAAAGTAAATTCGTTTCAATCGATTAGACCGATCGATCATATTACGTGCTATAAAATTTCTATTTTCTTTTTCCTGTAATACTTTTTTTAATTCTATAGAATTAGAAAATTAAACGCTCCTGTATTTCAATTCGCAATTGTGTAAAATTTATGTACATGCAAAAGCTCTTAAAAGTTTTTCAAGTCTTAATACCACTATTGAAATTCGATCATATTACAATAAGAACGGATAGTAACGGTTTTCCAAATAAAAGAATAATTTGAATATATAATTTCTTCGATGATAAAAACGCTTTTTCGATACTTCAAAAATCATAAAACTTTCCAAATACATAACAGTGATTTACGAACAACGAAATTCGATAAATTTTAAAATTAAAAACTTCTTGTCATTACCAGTGCTGAAAATTATATAATAAACATTTAAACAAAAAGATAAAACTAAATTTCTTCTATCAATTTTTTTCGACAGATAAAATATGCTTAAAAAGATTTTACATATATTTACACTATCTTATTTTTTTATATAAAATATTAAGATAACTTATAAAAATAATTTATTTTACAGCACTGGTTATCGTTTATAACCGAAAATAATAGGTTTTGAATTACGTTAGACCATCAGTACATTGTTTTCTCTCTTCCTCCACTCTTTGTCTCGTGCGATTAAAAGCTTCCGTTTTCAGAAAATCAACAGTTTTATACACTGTGGAACTTGGTGGCGATTGCGCTGGTGGCAATGTCGACGAATTGAAATTATCCGAGGTGCCCAAATCAAGATCGAGATATTGCAGATCAACAAATTTACGAGAAGATGCGGGGATAAAATTGTTTTGTTCTTGATAATAATAAATCTAAAAAATAATAACGTTTTCGAATGAAATTCATTTTAATGTAATATTTTTCAAATAAAACGAATTGTTTTATCTTACCTCCTCTTTATCCTCGAACGCATTATTATCTTCATCGGATGTCGATTGGTGTCTGTTTGAATGCGTGCTTGGCGGGGTAGGGCTTGGTGCCGCTCTCACTCTTCCTCGACCCGGTGGTGATGCTAGTTGTAATGGAACTTCAAATAAAAATATTACGTATTTAAAATGTAAGTATAATTCTTATAAAAATAACTGTATGACTAACAATTCATCAACTTACTTTCATGTGTAGGCTTGGTTAACGGAGGCTTCAACTTCCGATTGATACTGGGCGGTTCCGCCGGCGAATGCTCGGCCGAACTCGGCTCTGCCATTGTCGTTGTCGAGCCCATAGTCACGATACCAGGCGATGGTTCATTGCTGATCATCGATAACGTATCACTCGTCTTCCTACCCGGTTTTAGCTCCCGATAGACAACAGGCGGTGGCTGCGGCAACGTTGCTGTCGTCGTAGCCGCTGTTGTTGTTGTTGCAGGTGCTGTTACTGAAGTTATCGAGTTTGGAACAACATCGATTTTCGGGCTCGGTAGGTTTGAGTAAGTGGCTGTTGCCGACGACTCCGATCGCGGGCTCGATGGCTCGTCGTCATGGAAGTCATAACGGAAGACGCGTTCGTCGTTTCCTGATACAAAATAGTTTTTTTAATATAGAGAAAATATCAGTTTTTCAGATATAACTGAGTTATATAAGTCTTTCCGATTATCTTACCACCATGGTTTGTCGGAGCAGCATTAGTATAACAATGCCTTGTCCGTTTACCTAACGTAGCACTATCTCCCAAATCCGGTTGATGAGATCGCGGGAAATCGTACGTTTCATCGGTTATTATGGCCGTTGCTGGAGTCGATGGCGCGGGCGTTGCTGGTGTAACTGGTTTCGAACTTTCCGTGGCCCCATCCAAGTTCAAGTAATTATGCCCAGGGTTCTCCATCGACATGTGTGCTGGCTTTGGAGGCCTTGGCGGTGCCGGAATGTCCTCCACAGTCGGCGGTGCTGCTGAATCAACTATCCTCAGCTTGCCGAATCTTTTTCTCACACTCCAGGAACCTATTTCTGCATCACTGGCACTATTACATGGCTTTGATTCACCTGCATTGCCGAAAGATAATAAATTAGCAATTTATATAAAAATTAATCACTATTAAATTGCTGTTTCAAGGTTTTTCAATGTTACCGGTTGATGGGAAAGTTTCCCAGTTCACACTAGGAACTGGAGCAGTCCATTCATCATCAGTGAAAACACTTTCAGCATCCGTCGTAGTAGGCGATCTTGGTGGAGATGGACCTAGTCTCCTTGGAGCATCATAATGGTCTCCACCTTGACCAAGAGCTGAACTGAGGGAACTTGTGTCGTTAAGACTTCGACCAGAAATACATTCGCTTATAGGAATGTATGGACCAGAAATTGTACTTGTTGGCGAAATAGGTGGTGATTCTTGTGACTCAAATGTGTACACTGAAATAGACAAAAAAAATAAACAAGTTATTATGGAATTCAAATAAATCTTTGGCATAGAGCCATCTTCAAATCACATAAGTGACTCAATGCTTGAATATTTATATTTTTGTTTGAATTATTTTCTGAAATAAAATAATTTTTTTTATTAACATTATACAGTACTACAGTACATTCTCTTTGTTTATGAGCACTTTCCTAGATTTTCACGTAATTGTAACTTGATATAATTGGATGTTATAGATTAAAATTTTGCTATAATTATTTTTATTTTAAATAGAAAATATCTTAATCAGTGAGAGAAGAAATATGCTCAATAATATATTACTTACTTTGGGATAATTGTTGTTCATCATCTTGAGCTTTCAAACCACAAACTTGACAAACTGCATCAACCCACTTATTCATATCAGTCTCATTCTCGGCTACAAGATAATAGGTCCTTTTTGGTGTCTTCACGTTAAACATAAATTGGTACTTTTGTTTACGATTCTCGAACCTTAAACCAGCATCCACCTTTAAGAAAAATTTAAATTAGAATTATTTTAGTATTTTTGACAGTTACATTCTTTAATCACATATAAAATCATAAAATTACCTGTTCACACTGATCTAGATCAATTTTTCCTTTAAGCTTCCTACATTTCTTATCAGTGTAATACTCCAAAAAGTACTGGCCAGGCAATTCTCCACTGTGTCGTAATGTAAACCACCTTTCTCTCCATCTCTGTAAATATATTTTTTTTAATATTTAACCTTTGTCTATATATAATAAATTATTCCTATTATTCAAAAAATCTTTTATTATTAAACATTTTAATGTTTCTTTTATAAAATTCTTCATCAACATGTGATACAACTTTGTGACTAACCCACAAGGTTATTTTCTTTGTTTATGAGTGCCCGGTAAAAAAAGTTTAACTAAAAAAAATAGCTGTAAGTAATAGGTGAAAAATATAACTGTATTGCATGGATT
>JAYJLV010000027.1:483556-509291 GCA_036873485.1 Torymus texanus | reverse complement strand
TCACTAATCACATGGGTACACAATGAATATACAAAATTATATAACATTTATCTATAAAATAAGTTTTTCTATTAATCTTTGATTTTTAAAATATTTCAAACATCTTTTATAGCGTTTGGTAAGAATAACATGATAGTATAAACAAGAACTTAAACATAAATAACTTTGTATGTAGAACAAAGTTAATGGATCAGAATTTGTGATTCTATAACATTTTTTGTAATGACAATTATAACTATATTTACTAACATAAATACGAAAATTGGCATACAAAATTTTGAGTCAAAAGAAGTAAAAACTTTCGTTCATAGTTACTTAATAAACAATTAAGTAACTGAAGTACTGCATATAAAATATACTTTCTAATTATTCTAAAATATTATTATAATAATAATCATGAAATTGTGGTGGAATGACACCACTTAAACACATATCTTTTAAGTCCTTTTTTTGCCACTGTTTAACTTAATTTCTTTAATATAGGCTGGCTGTAATGCTGTCTGAATCATTTTTTCTGTTTGTACAGAAATACAATGAGGTTCCTCATTGAATGCGTATTTAAACATTATATTGGAGTCAGAGCAAACTTGTATCTCACGTATACTCATTATTTTAATGAACTTCCATTTAATATGCTCTGACACTTCTTTGAAATTGTAAATCTCATCTTGTGCTATCTGTTTAACGGTATACAATGGTTCTTAAATTTTAGCCGATCTCATGATCTTGCACCACTGATCTTGCGTGAATATTGATTCGGTTTTGTACGAATTCTCAATCCTAGCATGCATTGAGTCTCCCTCGTTGTAAGTATGACCTTTTACTAAATATCTAAGAAGATAAATGAAAAGTGCACGTTTAATTTGAATTCACACATTCTTTTATGCCACTTGGCGGTTTATCCAGGACGTTCAAATATTTGCAAATAAGATTATATACTTGGTTGTATTACAATACTTACCGATGAGTAATAGTAACGTTGAATTGTCTACATGCCTTAAGATACATAGAATAGAGTATGCTATTTTTATTTTGAGCTGTACAGTTGTCACTATAAAACTTGAATTCCTTAATTCCAGCTTCCCTTTTTGCTTTAATATAGTGCCACAGCATGCTGCTGATCTCGTTGGCTCCTTTATGACCAATAGTTTCATTCCAAACATTACAAATTCCTTCATGTGTGACAGTATTATTTATCGTGAAATTATAAATATTCAATTTTCTTTTATAATACATAATTGATACGTTTGACCGTGGTGTTGTTAATGTTTGTTCAACGTCAAAACAAGCTACGCACACAGAGTCGTTATGTTTACCAGCCTCTTTGTCTTTAGCCAGTAATTCTTGTGGATAAACTAAAAAGTAAAAATATGTTTTCCATATTAAATAAATAATTATAAGATAAGATAATTAATTTATATTATACATACTTTCCATTGTAAATAGTTGAGATTAAATATAATTGATAGAAACAAGCTTATATTTGTATCCTTTAGCAATAAGTACGAATACCTCTCTCGTATCTACCTTATGCGAAGACACCACGGCACTACACATTGTAAATAAATTCTGATTGCAGAATCAAAATAAGGTCGAAGAACACGAAGTAATCACAGATTTACTCTCTATTGCCTTAATGTAAACTAGTTAGTTTGTGTTTTTCATGCCGTACTTATTGTAATGCCAATAATAATATATTTCTATCATTAGCTCTCTGTATTATATAGTTGTTAAAATATTAAAATATTTTCCAAGCAAAATCTGAATTGACACCTTTTTCCACCGAACCGTCGATATATAGGTTTAAGATCTACTTGTTTTGAACGATGTACTTGGTTTATCTATTTTTCTGTTAACTTTACGACTAAGAGAGAACATTGTTTTGTATTTCATAATTATGTACCGATCAAAAATAAATTTTCGTATTCACACTTCATAGAATGATAAGATGAATTAGATTACTTTTAGATAATGATTTTTGCTAAAAACGTTTAAATTCTATTAACAATTTAGCTATAAAATATGGTTAATTTTCTACCAGGGATGGTATCTCGTCATCTTCGGGTGAAATTTAATGACATCGTATCTGCAGACTACAATCGAAGATAAGGAAATTCGAAAGAATTACGGTAAACTCGATGAGTGTGTATAATTAATTATATGACTGCGTCTGTATTGGAGAAGTGTTCGTTTCCGATGAGTAGGTTCACTCTAATTATTGCCATTTCGAAGCTCATTGCGCAAGCTGGTACGAGCAATTGTTAAGGAATAATAAATCATGTGTTTAGCTTGGTTAGTATACATGTGCTGAATCGATTTATGTTCGGTTAATAAAATTGGCTATGACGATTGTATAAGATATATTATTAATAGGTGTGCAGATTAATATCGGCCCACTTAATCATTAAATCGATATGAAAATACAATATGATCTACGCATTTGTCCTGCGTGTAGAAGCGCTTAGACATTCGTAATGCATAAAACTTTTTGTAAATATTGTTAAAATATAATTTTGACAAATATAGAATTTTTTGTGAAATGATTATATTATAAAAAACTAATTTTTTATTCATCGAAATTCAAGTAGTGCTTCATTATATACTTCATCTCTACTATTTATAAACAAACCTTGATAAACTAGTGTTTTTAAAATAGCGTTTCATTGATCCAATCAACTACATCCAACCTTCAGCATACACTTGATTCTTTAAAAATTCTTCATTTTCAAATATTAAATAATTATATTAACTGTAACCACATTAGCAATTTGTTTTTCGTTAGGCAGCTTACTTATAATCTGCGAGCAGACAGATTTTTACACAAAGACCTTAGTTCTTCAAGCTTTGGCTTTTTATGTATCATAAATGGAATTAAACTTTCATTTAACTTACAACCCCACAGAATCTCAAGAATTTCTAACGTTTTCACTTTTAAACGGTCTCTCAAATTTGTCTCCGCTAACTCTTAATAATTCGTATTGATTAATGTATTGTAAATTTTATATCTGTATTGTTCTCTTAAGGGTTGTTTGTCGGTAATCAAATAAATAAAATAAATTTTAATTACGCTTTATGCAAATTACAATCCATCAACTGTATAATTATTTTATTTTAAGTAAAGATACCTTTACTACGAAGTATTAGTATTTTCTCAAATTTTTCAATAATAACTTCAACGTACCATAAATTATGTTATCCAATTTCATTTTATTGTGTAGCGTCATAAGTGACAAACAATTATCTTCATCTATCATTACTCTGATTTGTAGTTATATTAAAAAAATGTACTTAGTGAGAAGAATATTGAATGTATAATTGCACGTGACGCAATATTGATTGTACTTACACGATAATAATGGTTGTATCACGTAATATTCCCATGAGCAAAAAGACATGATTATCCGAATTCGTATCATGTATATGACTCAAAGGGGAAAAAACTCGTACGCTATTAAATATTTACATATTTTATCTTCATACAAAAAATAATGTTACATTTGACACTTTGTTTCCACAAATCATTAACTTTTTATAAAACAATTCACGGTCAAAAATCAAAATGACCTCTAAAATCTGTTTGTTTTTTACAAAAACTTCCAATTCAGAAGGTAGAATGTATAGAATAAATGAAGTACTAATTGATTATATTTGTAAGTATAATATAAATTTTGAACAAAAGTTAGTTTCAGTCATGAAAGAATTATGAATAAAAATCATTAAACAAACCTTGAAGTATTTATCTAAATTTTCAAACATTTATTATTACGGATAACAATCAAGCAAATTATATTTACATACACGATCACGTAAAAAATTAAATATGTTTTTTTAATACTGGATCATTTTCAAGCGATTACAACATAAGTTTTTTTTTTGTTTTCAAAGGCCTTGACTCCCAATGAGAGTCCAAGGCATTTGAAAAATAAATTTTAACTAAACATTGAAAATCAATTTCTGTTTCTGTCAAATGTTCTCTCTTTGCTAAGACTAACTGCTGAGATTACAAATATTTATTTGACGTAAACAATAAAACAATGATATAAATGGTAATAGATAAAACTTGAATTAAAGTTTCTATTTTAACTCTACAAACGTATGAAGTTGTTAATACTTAAAGATGGCACGAGAAAATGGCTCCCTCTTTTCTCTCTCTTTTCCAAAGATTTTCAAATAAGATTTTTGGTCATTTTTTTGTAATTTTTTTAAAAATCATTAATTGTATTCTATTAAGGTGGCTTCAATGTCTGGTGTCGTATCAACTCGGGACCCGAGCGAAAGCATTCTTTGTTTTTGGCAATTGTTGAAATTTTAATTCTAGTAAAATTACCTCCAAACTACTTCAGTAAGTCTTAAAAAGTTCCAGTTTTATTAAAAACTAAAAGAAAACAATCTTATTATTTGTTTGTCTGCTTTCAGTGCGCATGCACAGAAGTATGTTTACAAAGTTTAGCGCTAATATCTCGTTAATTTGATCGTTAACTCATATTTTATGATAGCATTGGAATCTCCATTAAAAAATCTTCAATGTTAAATTCTATTTTACAAAAACTACTTATTTATAATGGACTAAATACAAAATGAATGTCTTTTTTCATATAAGGTTACATGTTAAAAGAAACATTTTATAAAAATTTTGACAAACATTTGACAAACGTTCATCGACTAAAAACAATGTCCAACTGATAATATTTCTTCATTAAAATGACAAAGTACCACTTGAAAAAATGCAAGTATTAAAAAAAATTTTACACGCATTCATATTATCATTACGCGACGTTCATCGACACCGCTAACTCATATTTATGATAGCATTGGAATCTCCATTAAAAAATCTTCAATGTTAAATCCTATTTTACAATAACTACTTATTTATAATGGAATAAATACAAAATGAATGTCTTTTCCCATAAGGCTACACGTTAAAAGAAACATTTTATAAACCTATAGTTGTCTCTAAAATTTGGTCGTTGACCTTACATTTTCTTGATGTTAGTACGCTCTTCATTACACAAAACTATTATATAATAGTAGTAGTATTTGAAATTGAAAAATACTCAAATTAAATCATGATATTATTCAAAAGACTCGAACATTTTTTTGTATAAATAAATCAGTTTTTTTATGTCTTGTAATTTCATTAACAATTTTAACAAATTTACCTATGGATGAACTTGAAAATGTTAATTATTCTAATAAAAAAATAAACGTAGATAGTACGTAGTACTAAATCACGCGTCAATGAATCGGTAATGACTTTTTAATGTCGCAGAGTAGCCTTAAGTCAAAAGATTTCTTCTCATTTTTGATATTTTTTTTCATTTTTTTCATTAAAATTCACATACACGTAAGTTCATCAAAGAAGATATAATTTTTCATCAGACAACGAATTATAGATACTAGATTTTATCTTTAAGCATTACAAATCAACTGGTAATGCCCAGTCAAACCCCTTTTTTTCCAAAGACCTTCAACTCTCCTTATCAATTTCAAAGCAACGTGGTTCACGAGAATATAAAACGTATGTTGTTTTAAGTAACAGCAAAACATCAATTACACAAAACCACTGTTCACGAACATTTTCATTCTCAACCAAAAACATTCCACAAATAATTTGACTTACCCCCTACAGCGGCGATCCATTGGGGCGCTCGTTCCATCTTATGTAATCCGCGTCTTTCGGGTTCGGCCATCTCAACATATACTGGTAGACCCGCTCGTACCCATCAAGACTCACCAATTCATTCTTCTCCTCCTCTTCGTCTTCTTCTCAGCAGCAGTTAAGCGTGGACCGCGATAAGATATATCGACGCAACCGCGTGCGCTCTTCATTATAACGGCGCGTGGAATTCCGATCCCGCTTCTCGATTGTTGTTTCTCCCTTTTTTTCAGATGACCGAGAGTTGAAGTGTGAGTAAGCCGAGCAAACGCATCGCGTGGGGTGTAGAGCAGACAGGCAAGTTGCAGGTTTAGTACAGCTGCGAGCGCATTGACGCCGCGGTTATTATAAACCGGCTTTTCAACAAGATTTTTGGCTGTATGGTATACGGTACTTCTCTTTCATTTTTATGGGAATCGATGGGAATGTTGATATTATATATTTAATAAGTTGATTTTGTTCTTGTTTCAGAAAACTTTTTCTTTTAATGTTGTGGTAACAATAACGACTGACAAATTGAGTTAAATCGCTATTTTTGTAGAGGTAGCCTTGTATGAGGAAATTTCTTATATTTACACTTCAGATAAAAATGTTAGCGATTTACTGAATTATGTAATTTTTAATTCAAAGACTTTGACGTATTCGTGCGCAACGATTGTTGGTAAAAATGTGAAAGTTCTAAACATTGATAACGATATATTCGACTGAATAACTGGTATCGAAAAGACTATAAAAAAAGGACTATTTAGAATATGAGTTATTGAATTAATAAAATAAGTTTTCGCCTGTTATCTACATTAGAAACAATAAAAAAAATATAAAATAAATATTTTAAAAGTAAATTATTTGATAATTATGATCTTTTTTTTTTTAATTTCTCATGTATATTGTAAATCGATTCGAACCATAGTTATAAAAATTGTTTTTATATATTTTCAACACTTTGTTTACTGCTAACTAATTTTTTAGCGCTCTATTTTAATACTTGGTTTTATCTTACATCCATTGCACAATCCAATCAAACATTCTACATATACGTTCTCGTACGTTTGTAGCAAGTTAAATTACTTGAATGCCTATTGTTCGCAGATCAATTATTCACTGGATCTTTTTGACCTTCACATGCTGTATTTCTCGAAAGAGTGACATTTTTAAATTACATGAAAAAATGAAAAATTTTTACTAGAAACAGTTTTTATCAATTATAACAAGAAATTTATCGCTATGACAAACGTTCATCGACTAAAAACAATGGCCAACTGATAATATTTCTTCGTTAAAATGACAAAGTACAACTTGGAAAAATGCAAATTAAGTATTAAACAAAAATTTTACACGCATTCATATTATCATTACATGACGTTCATTGACACCGCTGACTTACCGGCGCACACGTGTTTACTCAAGAGCCTGCCAACCACGTTTGAAGCAATTTAATTTTGCAGTTCGCCACCGGCATACATAACTTATTAACATTCGATCGATTAAGATTTTCGACACGAACATCATTAAAAAAAAAAACAATATCACTATACGAAACTTTATCAATAAACAATATACACTACCTCAACTATTTCACACGTACTTTCAGCTCCAAAACTCCATCCACGCGTTGCCGTACCACGTCTATATATAATATGACAAGTAGCGCGCACGCGCTCGCAACAAAACGCACTGCACTTACACGAGAGCTTTCACACTTGCTACTACTACTAGTCGGTGTTATAAAACTGCGAGACATGCACGATCCACGATTCACTATAACGATCCCGGCGACAAGAAAAATCAAAAAATTCAACATCAGCTGACTGATTGCGTCATCCGCGGTGCCAATGAAGATGACTACGATATAAGCTGTATATAAAACGGGAAGTTGCGAACACTCGGCACTGTGCCCACGGAAGATGGCCTTCGTTCGAGCTGCCAGTGGTGAACATATATGTATTTATTGGGGAGATATAGTCAAAATAATCGCCCTGGGTACAACAGTTATTATAGCTATATTTTGTGTATAGCTGTTAAATGTAAAATTTTCAACCGCCAATATTTAAATTTCAGTATATGAAACTTTAGAAAAACTATTTGCAAAGGTTTTCTTACGAATTTAGTCAAGGTAGAAAGTTAAATCTATTTTTTGAATTCTACTATTAAATTATACTAAAAAATACACGTTGAGACTTGTATTTAATCAAACATTTTTAAAAAATAGCTAAAATGAAATCTTGCATATGGCAGGCAGAACGAGTAGGATAAAACAGACACCCTGTTGTCTTGCTTATCTGGATAATAAAGTAACTTTGGGTAATTCGGTCACTTTTCTAGTTCTCTCTCTTCACGTATACGAAAGTTTAAAGAACGAATGTCAGCAGCTTCTAAATATGAAAAGTATACCTTGTAAATCGCTTCTATTTGCTTGAGAATGATCACTACATTTTCATGTATAAGTTTGTTTTTTCAATTTTCGACGAGTCATGCGTTTTATAAAGTCAAAAGAGCAAGTGTGTCGGTTGTAATCGAAATATAAGCTACATAATCCAATTAAAAATGGTACCGGCAAAAAAGTGAGGTCTTTTTCTTAAAAACTCATACGAAAATAATATCATTTCAGCAACTGTTTGATATGAAATTTGTCAAGATTATGTTAAGAACAATGCGTTTGATTAACGGAATGTGATAAGGATAAGTCATTTACTTTTGTATTTTTCATCGCTCGTGGTATAAAATACAGTTCAAGACTAGAGCGTAAAAGTATAAATTATTTGCCTCATATGGCTTTTCACTCTTGTTTCGCTCGAGCAAAAAATTTTGCATGAGGTAACAAATCTACTTCCACTCTACCATTGAAAAATACTATTGTTTAATATTGATCCCGAATTAGGTAACATGTCATATAATTCAGCCAAAATGCACGTTTTACAATTTTACACCCTTCAAAACCAATATCATACCTTACCTTAGTTTTTTTTCTTTGTAGTATATTTAATATACTTTTTAATTTAAAGATTTATATTATATGATTATTTATATGAGTGTATAAATGATAATATATGTAAAAAAAATACATGTATAATATATAAATACACGTAAAATAGGTTGAACAAGCTGATTACAAAAATTTACGAGGAACGTATGATACGTCATTGTAAATGATAAAGAATCGATCATCGATCAACTTAGCTTTAAAATCTTAATATGTACTTTATTCAACCTTGGGAAACATTTTAGTGATTAAATTCTTTTTTGGTAATTAATAAATAAATACATAAATAAATAATATATAATTTTTCCCCGCGATTTTTCAGACTCGTCGAACGAAGTATCATTTTTTTGGTTAAATATTATATTAATATATATTTAAATTCATTTATTTATATGTAATGGTTGTCTATGTTATTATATAAACAAAAATAAAATATATTTCAAGTTGTAAATTTCTCTTATTTTATATATTTTTATTTACTCTTTCATTAACTTGCCCGTTTTTCCGGAGTCTCTCCTATTGTAGAACGTTAGATTCTCAAGGGTTTTTTGTGTATATTTCAGATGTTTTGTGTAGGATGAAAAAGAATGGTAGGGTACTTAAAAGAGAGTTCGAAAATTTGCATAATAAGTAAGGAGTAAAAGTTAAATTTAATTTTCCCGCCATATCACGTTGCAAGATATTATAAAACAAAATTTACTCTATGTATAAAAAGAAAAGCGTGTTACAACTTACAATATGTAACTCTCGTTTGGTTTCATTTGATCATATTTAAAAAAAGAAAACGATTTATATATGTTCAATCACAGAGAAAGCATTGATACTTCAGATTACCAGAAATTTGTAAAGCTAATTGATAAGAAGTTATACTTATAAACATATCATGTGCTGTATTTAATGCAATTGTGATCAACGATCCGTAATTAACTGAAATTCACGTGTACACCGGCTGGACATTGATTCTTGAAGAACGTTTTTCAAATTCACCAATGAGGATAAAGATTGCAGGCTGACGTCATTTGTCATATGACAGATTCTTCAAGAATCAAAGTCCATCAGGTGTATACAATGAATTACTTATGGTATAGTAAATAATTTGTTTCTAAATTCTATTATCATGTTCTTATGGCACTAAGAAGATATGAAAAAGTGGCGTAAGTCTCCGCCACAATATGTAACAACCGATTTATTTATTTTTTCATTTTCGAAACTTTTTCATTCATAGATATAGGATTATTTAATTGTTGCTCTCCGTAGGAGCATGTAAGAAAGATGTGTACTATAAAACTCATTCTATTCATCATTAAATTTTTTAAATTCGAGATAAAAAATTTGTTTGGCTGAATACACATTTTTAGTTACACATCAATATGTGCATAATTAGTTTCTCTTCCGTTTTTACATTGTATCAGGATCTTAAATTTCAAATCGAAAGTACTTAATATTATGTATAGCAAGACTAGATAAATTAGAAAAATAAACCTATTACATTATACTTTAATAAAAAGCATTCCTTGTTGGTTACATACATCTGATGGAAACACTTGTGCTCCTGGTCTGTACTAATGACGTAGTTATGGGGTGATTTGTAATCGCAAAACAAATTATTTTGATTCGAATGTCTTCCCATTAAACTATAGGACAATTTGCATATATGATTCACGAGTAAATTCATGATGTTAGCCTGCTTCATCAGTGCTTATATTATGACCTATTTCAAACTTTCATTTAAAAATGAGTTTAATAACACTAATCAGATTTCTAATTGAGTATTATATAAATTTGAATACTCCATTCAGCAAACTATAATATTAAATAATAAAAAATCTTGTAGAAAATAGAAATGATATATTTTTACAAGATGTAAATTTTATTTAAATAAATTTATTTTTAATAACAAATCAAGATAAAAAATTAATCAATTTCAATATCCTGTTATCTAAATGCAGGTACACCACCGTACACAACATTCCAATAAAGCTAGAATAATGATATATCAACTAGTTATACATTCTAATCAATAGCAATTTCTCCTCCAACTTTAATGATAAGTTCTTTAAGATGCTCTGCCTCCTCTTTACTAACGTCTGCTTTAACCACCTGAGGTACGCTTTCAACAAACTTTTTAGCTTGTACCAAATTGATACCAGGAATAATAGTTTTGATTTCTTTAATTAATGCTACTTTCTGTTTGTCATTGAACTTTGTCAGTGTAACTGTAAATGAAGACTTGACTGCCTTTGGTGCTTCTTCTTCCTCCTAAAATAACAATATTTAAAAAATATTTAATTATAACAAACACAAATACTTTTATTTATTTTTTTATATATTTAATCAGAAAAAATAACTCAATACAACATATGATAAAAAAAATATTTATATACACAACAATGTTTTAAGTAATACATAAAACATATATGAGTATATTTGTGTATTTTAATTTTTCTATTATCTAGTGTATGTACATATATACTTAGGATATTAATTTGCTAATAGGATTTAACAGTGATTAAATAGCAGAGGAATTAAACATAACGGTAAAAAATTATATAAATAAATAAATCAGTAAAATTATGGAATTGACTCCAACTAGATTGATGAACTATTTGATCACTTAGATCATTATACACAATAAAAATTCATTAAAAGTTATAGGATCAAATTTTTTTAAATGAGCATTTAATCTTTAAATTAATAATAATGTAAAAGAAATATCACGACTTATTAAAAATACAAGAATGATAAATCACAACATACGAATTATTGATTTCTAATACAATTACCTCTGGCTTGGGTGCAGCTACAGTACCAATAGCCATCGCTGGTGCATCGGGAAGGTTCAGTCTTTTCTTCAACAAATCACTGAGCTCTGCTACCTCAATGAGATTTAGAGAAGTGATTTCCTGTGCTATTTTATCAATTTTTGGACTAACTGGTTTGTCGACACCTTCTGGAACTGGTATTGTTAACTTTTGAACTGCTGGTGCAGCTGCCGTTGCTTCTTGGCTGAGTGATACACTAACAGTGCAGAAAAAGATATTTTCAACAATAGGAATTAAATATAGGAAATTTTTGTTGCACTTTTGTACTTTCTGTACGTTAAAACCATTTGAATATAACTGGTTTTCCACCTTTTATCAAAATAAAATGAAAATGTTTACATAAACTTTAAAAAATTTAGTACATCATGAAAGTTGAAAAATAAAATACAGAGTATTATTTAACTTTTGTCAAAAAAATATTTAATATTTTTAATGTTCAACTTGTTAAAAAACTCAAAAAGTAGTAAAAAATAACACGGCAATCGTAATGGTAAGGTTATGTAACCTCACTTATGAATGAAGCGATTTTTTAATACGAAATATTGAAGTAATCACCATTTGTGCAGTTGCCTCAGCTGATGTCTATTCCTCTGCAGCATAATTCGAACAGAATTCATATTGTCTTTGCTTGTTATTTATACTGCACAACGTAGAAAGAAAAATAATCCACGGAATGGCTTTAAGATTGTTGCAGAAAAGAAATGTCGTGTGATCGTCACGTTACGCAGGCGAATTCAAAATAAAAAATTGTGACCGTTATTGACGTCATTATTTTAAATATCACGTGATGCACAGTAGTTTAGCGCGAGATTCAAATATCGATACTTGAATTTTGGACGGCTAAGATTTTAAAAATAAAATATCACGTGATGCACAGTAGTTTAGCGCGAGATTCAAATATCAATACTCGAATTTTGGACGGCTAAGATTTTAAAAATACACTCCACAGAAATTAGTATGAACGGTACTTTAATATCAATATTAGTACTTGAATCAATGCATTCGATAGCAAAAAGGCTTAAAATAATTTTGACTATTATGCTTATTACAAAATAAGAATATATTTTTGGTAATCATCATACCAGTAAATATAATTTGAAACTAACAAAACAATAAACAAAATTTTCAATTAAAAATGATTGTTTTTATAATATAATGTAATACTTACCAAATTTAAAAATAAATGTCGTCAGAAAGAAATTAAAATTTGTAATGACGAATCATAGGAGTAGTTAAAATATCGCAAAAATAAGAGAAAATGTGAATATCCAAATACTGACTACATCATATTACCCAATAAATAAGTTACTCCTAAAACAAGAACTCAATATTATAAATATAAAATACGTTCACGGGGTTGAATATCCTTGCAATATTTTCAGGAAAATTATAGGTTTCACAAATTATAAAGCAAATCTTTACTTTTAAAAATAAATCCAAAGACAACAATTAAAAATGCCAAAATAAAATCAAGGATAGTGAGAAATTTACGAGACAATGTTATCTTAAATTTCAGAGACTTTTTTTTCGCAATATCGAAGATACAGAGCTACTAAACTGTCGAGAGTACATTGCGCGTGTGTCAATTGTACATTGTATGTTTAATGGAACCGTCGAACGTATACAATAAAAATAATCGAAACAGTTAAAGATGGATATTAACGGTGCTGTTAATCTTTTCTTTAATAATATCATTCGTCACACGCACACTCTTCACACATCCTCTCTCTTTCAATTTCTTTCTCTCCTCATCAACTCTCCGTTAAATTTTGGATATTCATTATATATATTACACTACGTTTTGGCAGGAATGTCTTTAACTATAAAATATCGTCCGTCAAGGGTCATATTGGTTCTCTCTGAGCCCCTTCTTTTCATGGTTTTTTTTTCTTTCTTTGATCGAGCTGCAATCTTACCACACGCGTTTTCTCCTTATCCACGTGCTCATGTATTATCTCGTCGTCATTGTCATTTTGTGAATCCGATTGTTTATATATGTGTTTGTGTCTGTCTCGTATATGCCTCGAATTAAAGAATTCCATGTCATATTCTTGTTTTTTTTTGTGCTTTGCTCATATTAATGCGAAGGTATTATTGTTTTTATCATCATTATTTTTTTTTTGTTAAGTTTGTTAAATTCTGACACTTGAAAATATTTTAAATTCAATATATTTCACTTTTTTCTTGCCTCTTTTCATTCTCGTATAATTTATATAATATTCTTTATTACATGTAATAATAATTAATAATATTACGCTTGTCAACATACATACACGCGCGCGTATGTCAATGCGCGCGCACGCGCCATACATATATTGATCTGTTTCATCTTTATATAAACTGGCTGGTAAAATTGTACTGACGGATCGATTGGAACGCAAAAGGCCATAAAGAATCGGCTGAGCTCGGAAAGGTCTTTTAAATTCGCTTATTCTTTTCTTTCTTTTTCCTTTATTTCTTTTTTTGGAAATTCATCGTTTCACGAGCGTCACAGGGACGAATGAAACACAGGCAGACCTAGAGATTATTACAGACGTAGATCCGCTACTCACGTTGCAAGCTCACTCACGAATTTTCTCAGATACACGTTTATAGCAAATAATTTTTATTTAAACTTTTAATAAATATTATCATTACTCGCAATTTTTCATTAAAAATTTTCAATACAAATAATAATAATAATTTCGTTAAGTTCGAAAAATAATTTCTTCTTCTCACGAAAAAAAATGATTACACCGATAAATTTAAATTCTCAATATAATTTATCAATATACAAGTATACAAAAGAAAATATAGCCAAAAGTTAGTATATCTGATAATTCACGAAGCTCACCCGCTACACGTATAAAGGAAACACCAAAAAGACGCAATAACGCATCAGCTGCTTATATACTCTTCCCACACACGTTCATCCATTCCACTTGTGCTCTCTTTCTCTTTCTCTCGTTCACGCAATAATAATACTATGCACTTCGCGCTCTCAGCGCTTATACAGCGACAAAAAGTAATAAAACAATCAATCTTCTCGTTTATCGCTCACATCGCGCGCATTTTTTGTCCTTTCGGAAGGAGGGGAAAATGGGTGATGGGGTGAGAAGCGCGAGATTACTTTTCTTTTTTGTTTTGCTCGGAGCTCCTTCTTTTTCTTCTAATAATAACGCTACACATCATTCACCACTTCTCAATCGTATATCGATACTGATAATAGTGTCTGACGACAATCAATAGCAATAATAATAATAATAATAATAATATAATATAATAATAATAATTATAATGATAATAATAGGCAATTAATTGCATATATAAACACAAAAATTAATCACCATCGTAATTCTTTGTTAACATATAGTAATGTTATTCAATATATACAATATAATATAGCAATGACGCGAGCCGCGCCAGGTTTTCATCGTTCCCCTCTCATTCTCTTTCTCATCCTCATATCATACTTTTATTATAATTCGCCTCGCACATACATATCTCCCCGCGAGAGTCTGATTGCACAAAAAGGATCCTCGAATAAAGGAAGATTATACACTTATACATATCGTCGTTCATTGTTAATAATTGTTTATAATATGTATATATACAACGAGAAATAATTATTACACGCGCGCGCCTTTGCCTCGTTCGTCTGCTTCCCCATTTCTCTATTTATCGTTTTTCCCCCTCCCCTTGTCATCTTTCTTTCTATACGCACACTGAGCGCCAGATTCTTATAGACAGTATACGAACCGAGGATATATAATAATGAACAACGCAAATTATATCGTCGATCGGGTATGATCGATCGATCATCGCTAAAACGTTCGTCGCGCGGGGGAAAATCGCGACGACGCACGCGATCTACATATCTTACAAAGCCAAGTAAAGGATACTGATAATCATAATAATAATATAATATAATATTTCTATATATAGCATCTCGAAGTGGACACGTGCGCGCGCGCGTATTTCCGCATTATTAGCGCGCGTGATACAGCGTGTGGATGTGGATGATGACCTATATATATATATATATATATATATATATGTATGTACGTGTATTAATATATAAACTAAGGAGAATGAATCCTAATGACTTTGCGCGGGTATGTATGTGTATACATGTGTATATTTGTGTGTATATACGTGTATGTGTATTTATGAGTGAGTGAATGTAGGTGCGGAGTTGATCCATCTCGGGGTCGCGGTTATGCACAATTATACTTTAGGCGCTCTCGCAGCACGATATTCTTAATACGTGTGAATTGTCTATTGGCGTGCGAGGAAGAAACTAAAAATTATACATGTACTTATTTTTTCCTTTCGCATTATTATATAATATATCTCTCGGTAGTGATAATTAATATAATATAATTATATGCACAATAAAAATCTTATGACGGCCGACACAGCGACCCTCGCATTACATGAGACCAAATTCGCGTTTACATAGTCGTGTACATTATTATACTCTGACCGTCATTTTACTTTTTTTTTTCTTCGGTTCGACGTGTCGTTGTCGCGCGTATCCTTCTCGACTATTGTGAGTCGTCATTTCTTTTATTTTTTTTACCTCTTTATATTTTTTTATATATCGATCGCTTATTAGGGTAAAATTAGTTTCGTATGAATAAAAATGAGTGTAGTGCTCGGTTCTCTTCGCACTCGTACGAGTCCCTGGTGTAAACGATATATAGTTTCGAGTAAAAATTTATTATTTTTTTTTTGGGGATTTACCTTTGTACGAGAAATTTCTTTGATTGTTGATTTGATAAAACTGGTATAACGAGATATATACGTTGAAATACTGGAAAATCTATTGATCACGGTAAAATAACAATCGCCTGTGTTATACATAATAATTTACGAAAGCTCCTACCAGGCTTTAATCATTTTAACCGCGTGTAACGGATTCCAGTTTAGTGAATCGAATTATAAATAATAAATTACAAGATATTAGCAATCAATAAGGAATCAATACAGTTATCAATCGCGATATCGAAGAAATTTCCCAACGACAACGGCTCACAAACGCATTTACGATCCTAAAAACAGCGACGAATGCGAATGACACGGACTATTTGGATCGAAAATGGAAGGTATGCGGATTACAGATTGTATTTTCTCATTTTTCTTATCCCGTCGTAATATTATCATCTAAAAAGTTTCTCTTGTCCACTACGTATTATACGTGATCGGAGGCAAAAAAGTTTGCTCACACGCAGCTACAAGGTGTAAATCCGAGTTTCGTTGTTTCCACTACATTTTTTTTTTTTTTTTTAATTATTACTCTTTTTCGCCCCTCATAATAAATTGCATCCGGTGTGAAATAACGCGGTTTAGGAGAGACGCAGGTGCCGTTCAGGCTCACCACGTCATTGTTATTACAATTACTATTATTTTTCTTTTCTTTTATCTCGTTCTCGCTTGCTCGCTCGCTCTCTTTCTCGCTTTTGAATTATCCGTTGAAAAAGTATTAAACACACGCCGTAAAGTCTCGTACAGCAATAGAAATTGTATGAAAAAACAAACGTCGCGTCCGCGCCTTGTACACATATTTGTTTGTTTAAACTCTTCGCTCACGCATCCACAATACAGCTTCTTTCGTTTTCCCGACCGTTATTTTTCGCCTCTCGCGTACATTCGACCTAGAATTATCAAAGATTTACGACACTCGGAATCATCGTCGCGCGCACAAGTATATTTTTTTATTTCATTTTATGTTTTATTTTTTTTCTCTTTATATATGTGTCTTATCATCGTGGTCGTGATACCGGAAAAAATGCGTACCTCGTTAGGCCGCTGCGATCGCAATAAAAATTGTTTCTCCCCTCTGTATCTTATGTTTGTTTGTGCTCGGTTACTACACTGCAGCACCGGCGGAGGTTCGATTCTACGGTTGATTACACAGAGCTTTTATCAATTTTTTGAAATTTGTTGTTTAAAATTCTCGGTATAGAGTAATAATACATAAAAAATGACATTTTTTCTTCTTGTTTTCATACAAATGCTCGACATCTATTTGTATAAATAAAAAAATTTCTTTTTTCATGCTTTAAAAACTTGTGCCTTTCTTATTTTATATTAGAAATTTCCACACGAGCAATAATAAAAGTTGTTATCATAGAAAACACTTAAATGTTCATTCTTGCGTTAAAACCACAAATAAAAAAAGAAATCATATATCTATGACATCCATGTAACTTCGTACAATTTTTCATTAGAAACTGAAGTTAAAATAAATTGATTTAACTTAATCTTCATATTCAAAACTACGTGTACGTGGCTTTGCAATGTTCTCGTTTACAAGAATGTAAAAATCTTCAGTCAACATTTCATATTGAAATCTGTTTGGAAATTGTAAATCGAGTGTGTCGCATAGCCTTGGAACCGCCAACAGAGAAGGAAAAAAAAAGAAGAAAACTTTGCAACATTGTTTCACATACATAAAATCTTCAGTTATACATAGGGTTTATCCTGATGTACGACAAACGCGCGTTGTACGAGAATTGCGTACAACAATATAAATTCTTCGAAAATCGTATTATATGTTATCGTTAATGTAGAATCGAATCTTTGACAACAATTTTTTGTTTATAGTTATATTGGTGCTGTAAATTGGAATCTTACGGAGCTTTGCTTTGCGCGCACTTACTCACTATTATGGGTTTTACAAGTAGAAACTCGCGCGAAATGCCTCTTATACAAATACAATGGTTCGTCTCGAAAAAAAACCTATGTCATATTACGAGAAAAGAGTTGTACGCAACAAACGAATTTATCAACCCGAACAAAAGCCTTAAACGTAGCTCTGCTCTATTTCTTGAAGATTTGTTGGATATCCTTGTTTTAACAATAATAATTAATCATAAATAGCAATGAAACGTGAGATGATAAAAAAAATCTTCAAAAAATAGCTGTCCAACATCCCTTTTGTTTCTTTCTTAGTCAATAAAATTTCATTAACGACTATTTTCTGAATATGAATAGGACTAGGACTAATGGTCGTTTTATAATTAGACAGGCATTCATTTTTTTTTTAATTCTGTTTAGTTACGATGTGCATTAAGAGCAACGGTGTACTACAATTAATTGAACGATTTCTCATTGGATTTATCTCACGACGTCGGCACGTATCGCATTCTGATTCAAGGGGCATAAATCAAAATGAAACATTCCCGAGTGAAAACGAAAAAGTACATTATTTGGGTAAAAAGTAACATTTGATTGGCAATTTGTTGATAAGAGTTTCATTTTGATTTACTGCCTTGATTTTTTGTGATTCTCATTGCAAACGTGAGAACGAGTCTGTTATCATGCGTACACTGAAGGTTCATTCGGACACATTGAAATTGTTTCTATCTCCTTGTACTTATAGTCGAAAAAATTATTAATAAAGCAAACAGAATGTGTCAAGAACTCAATGTAAAAATCATTAATTTGATACATTTACATTGATAATACCAAGATAAGTATTATCTTTTCTTAAATCACCAGTTTGTGAATGTAGCATTGACATAAGAATATTCTCAAACTTAAAGAAAGGTCTAAACGAAAGTAGAAAATTGTTACGTATCAATACAATAAAAATAAATTAATATTTACTTTTCAAACATCATGTAATGCTCATTACAACGATGGTAACCTAGTAAAAAAATAGCCAAAATAACAAAAAAAATATTTGGCACTACGATCAAACCAGTTCCAACTATTTGTCAACTACCCCTTCAGCGTACACTGACCACATCACGCACACATTTGCTTACACCTCCCAACGTTCCTCTCTCCATCCGCGCCTCGTCGCACCGCGCTCCTGATCTCACTGGCTGTGCAGTCTACCCGTCGGCGGCTTGATCTTCTGCTGGGCTGGACAGGCGCTGTTGCTCGTCGCCTTTGGTATCGCCCCGATGATCTTCACCTTGGGCTGGTGCTGGTGCTGGTGCTGCTGCGGTTGCTGGGTTGACACGGTCACGGTTTGTCGGCCGTTGTCGCTGAACTGAGGTGGTGGTGCGAACACAAGTTCGTCTGTGGGTACGATAGGGGTACCATCAGCGTTGAACTCCGGTGGTGGTGGTACGAAGAGTTCGCTGCTTTGTTCCTCGGCGTCAGCCTCGATGGGTGGTGGGAGCTGAGCTAGACTCACTGCGTGCCTCGTGAGCGATTGTTGGCCTGAACCGTAGGCTTGACGTTTCAGCTGGCTGCTGGTTTCTTTCTCGGCGTGAGCTGTGAGTAGAAAAGAGTTAAGGTTGGGACAATTTCAGAATGTCTTGGGATTGTGTGGACTAAAGAAAATAAAAACTATCATAATTTGAGAAGCTATAGTAGCATCGCGTCTCTGTAATTATTCAACAGAGACTATAATAAATTTAATTTTACTGTAATAAAAAGTAGGCGTTTAAAACATATACACTCGATATTTTCATTATTTAGCAAAAAAAAGTTCTTATACATAAAATTTTCTGTTCCATAATAACACCATACCTTGATGATGTGCGTTTTGGTGCTGATGATGATTGGCCTCATTATTCCTCGCCTGTGTATCATCGAATCCAGTTGGCGGACCCACGGGTACGTCCTGATCTGAGCTAACGCCGCTCGAGCTGTTGTCACCATCTTCCACCAGGGACTGTTGAGTCTACAATGCAAACATACATTTATAAGCAACCTCGTCTACACACCCTTTCACACCAAAAGCAAAAAACGTTAACGCACCTTCAGCTGTTTCCTGACGTTCTGAATCTCTTCGACGCTGAACGAGTGCGGTAGGGAGCCGGACCCGGAGCTACTACTGCTGCTGCCACTGCCGGCACTGGCGTTCGAGTTGCCGGATGTCTCGCGAGTGGACTCGAGCTTTTCACGTGCCGCTGCTTTCTCAAGCTCCTTGGCGATCTCCGACTCCTCGCCCTCGTCCGTCAGCTCTTCGTCGTTGTCCGACTCGCTCAGGCTGTAGTCCGGCTCAGGGATGGGCGGCGCCGCGGCGCCTGTGGCTGCGTTCGGCCCTGTTGATAGATAATTGTTAATAGAAGTTTGTAAAAATATCGAAACTCTAACTAATTGGCAATGGGTTATAGGCGTTCATAGCAAAATTGCACTCGTCAAAATTTTTTGAAAATAAAATCAAAACAACAAAAAACTTCCGCAACACTATTTGGTGTAACTTATTAAAGAAAATTCACTACCGTTAGTTTTGTTACAAATACTGCAAAAAAGCCGTGCTTGTTAACCGGTTAATATAGTGAGGACGTAATTTTGTTATACAGCACCTGAATCTTAACTACAGTTAGTAATTTCAAAGTAATTTTTCCTATAATCACATAAAAAATACACAGTTCAAAATTTTAAGGTTTCAAAGTTTCAATTCACAAGATTCTCCAAAAAAATAACTTAATAACATTGAATTATTGTCTAATAACCATATATACGAAATTAAATTATTTTTGTCAAGAATCAGAAAAAAAGAACCTCACAAAAAACTTGCAATTCTTACAAAAAAAAGCAAAAAAAAACCTATAATAATGACGTGAATTTAACTGTCATCAAATTATGACCTATGAAGTCAGTGAAAATGAAATCTTAGCAGCCCACAGTCGTCCTCCAAACACGTTAAATCAGTTCCACCTCGAAACTCAAACTCCGGCACAGCAACAGCACCATACCCACCTCCAGAAGCTCCAGACAGATTGCTCGCCGACGAGCTCGTCGCCATCCCAGATTTCTTCTTCTTCTCCCTCATCAGTCCTGCCGTACTGTGACTCCTGCCGTTCTTCAACGGTTGAGCATATTGATTCCCATTAGCACCAGTCACACATTGACCTCCCGTACCATTTGGCGGACCCGCTCCATTCGCTAGGTTTGCCCCAGCAGATTTGAAATTCCCGGCTGCAGCTTGAACAGAACCAGTACCAGTAGTTGTAGGTGTCGTCTGGCCGCCGCTTCCGTTGGGCGTGCGCAGACTGTGAGACTTGCGTAGTTGCGAGCGTGTCGTGTGGCTCGGTAGACTAAGCGAACGATAGCCGACGGTCTTCATATCCTCTGGTGAGGCGTACAGTTTGGCGGAATTGGACGGCCGGAAGCTCGACATTACGCCGTAGTTCGATTCGGCCGTCGCTGCTGCCAGTTCTGCACGGGGGAAGGGTGAGAATGAGGTGAGATCGGTTGGTGGGTCGGAAGTTGTTTTTTTTTATGGTGAGTTTGTTAGATAAGTGAGATTCTGACTTGTATTAATATAGTGGTTTTTAATATGTACAATAGTTTCGTTTCAAGTGAGGGTTAATTAATGTATCAAAAAGTAAAACCTTAAAATTTCAAATTACATTATTATGAATAAGTGGACTGAGAATCCGAAAAATGTGGAGCTTTAATACAAAACGCTGTTAGAATAAATGATCCCTGAATCTTTTTAGAATTTATTATTCACCAAGAAAACGGTCTGTGCATTACAGGGCTGAGTAAATACAAGATTTAAAGCTTGCCTTTTATCAATTAATCTTTTTATAAAATTATTCACTTCTTTATCCCTTTTCATTTTTTATACGAACAACCTATAAATCATTTCTAAAATTCACAACGCAAACTGCCTTTACTTTCAAGATACGCCACCTGACTCTCGACTAATTAATCGCCAACTACTCGCATCAAAATCTACGACCCAACACCTCTAAACTCTCTGTGTACTCACCTTTGACTTGTTGTATGTGAGCCATGTTGTCATATACCGAGGCGGGGGTAACAACATCCGGCGCCGGTGCTCCAACGTTCACCTTTACCACTTGGCCTACAGGCGGTGGGGGTGGCGGATGGTTTGGTGGTGGCAATCCATTCCTCCCATGGCCTGCAGCAGCTGCTGCTGCAGCGTTGACGTCTTCCTGGCTGCGATGACCTTTGGGTGCAAGGCCAGCGGAAGCGGGCCCGACGTGGACGCCACCGCCAGCCGCCTGTACGTTCAGGTCGGGCGTGCTGTGGAAGTCCCGGTGCAGGTCCGAACCACCGCCCAGGCCGCCGAAGAAGCGCACGCGCGACGACTGTAAGAGGAGGATCATTAGCGGGGTTGAGGTGGAAAGGGTTGGTTGAAGAGGGTGAGAATGTATTGGTATACGGTGAGATGTAAATCATTGGTTGATTTTTTGTAAATTATGGTATGATTTGTATAATTTTTGTTTGTGAAAAGTTTTGGATCTTTAGATTTTTTTATGAGTTATATAGGATCTCGAAATATATTGTAAAGACTTAAATCCAGTGGAATTTCAATAAATAATAAACAATAAAAGTGTTGATATAAGTTATAAAGAAACATCGTACTTTTTTCCTTGAATGGAACTGCTTTCAAATGAAATTTTTGTTAATACTTCGATAATAATTGTATTATTTAAAATTTTATAAGAGAATCATGAAATGATTTACATCTGCGTCTCAAATAAAAGTGACGCGATGTCGCGTGCTTGCGTGGTATATATAGCGTCTCTTTGGTAAAGGATTAGGGATTCTGGAATATTGTAATTTATTTGAAAATTACAGGACAAATACTTTATAAAATATTGTTAATTCGAAAAACTCCATAAGCAAAAGAGGTCGAATTATGACACGATGTATTTGAGAAAAGAGATATTATTATTTTGTTACAAATCACATTAAGAGAAAAGTTTGTCTACAATTAAGTCGAATTGTACGGGGGAACAACTGACTTTCAACATAAAGATAAGTTAATAACATTATTTACTTTCTAAATTACTTTTAGTTTGTGTTAATCACACACTATCAGAAAAATGATTGATAGAAATTAATCTGGACAAAAATTGTAAAACATGTAGTAGAAAAAAAGCATTGAAGGACAATTTACAATGTTCCCTTGTTTATTACAAAACGGTGCTATAGGTGATAGTTTTTCCAATACTACTTAAAAAGTGTAAAAAAAAAGGATAAGAAAATTTTAGTATATATATTCAAATAGAATATGTACAATAGTTCAGAGATATAGAATAAATTTTACATAAATTCTATCAAAAAAAAAAATTCATGATTCAATGTAATATATATTGGTATTTCAAATCATGTAATGTTTATATTAGAATAATTTTTGTATTCTATCTTACAATATAATTATATATTCGCTAAATATAAAAATCCTCATTAATATACATCTTATAACAAGACACGACAAAGAAGCATGAAATGCTGACTTCCACAATCACTATTTATTAATTTCCATTCAACTATAAAAAAATTAAAAAATAAAGATAAACCAACATAACCGTTATATATACAACTATATTTCATCAACGATTATGAGAGCAGTAATCACCTGCAAAGGCAGCGCATAGCTTCATGCAAAAGAATGTCATGCATGTTAGTAAAAAAGTAGTACGATCGGATGCAATTTATCGCACAGTACCAACGTATATCAAATGATAATTTCAAAATACACGTGTGAAAAATTGCATCCCATCAATATGTACATGCACGTCGCCGTTGAGTAGCTCAATTCAACGGGAATAGTCCTCCTCGCCGCGCGATCCGCCGCACGGGGCACGACTATTGTCGAGCCTGCCTAAAGTCAACTACAACAGAGAACATGCAAACATATCCACCATTAACCCGAAGAAAAACATTTTAGTAGTGCTTCTTCATGTACAAACAGTCGTTGAACAGTTAATGTGAAGGGATGTTAGGATGGTGTCCAGGGATTGCCAGGTATAGCCAGATAGCAAGGAGATTAGTGAAATGACATTTAGATATTTTGAGAAGTTGAAGGGTAAGAAGTTGTGCGTATTGGAGTTGGTCTGTTGCTGAAGAAGTTGTCCAACTGCTTGGGGAGAAGATTATTGAGGGGTTTTGACGAAAGGACTATGTTTAGAAATGTAGATCTTTTATTTTTAATTTCGGTTAACAACTATTAGACATTTCTACGGTTCGTTATATTATGTTTTCAATTTAATTTTTCTTTTACCGAGAAACCCAGTTGTTCTGTATTAATAAGAAATATAAAAAAAATGATAAAGTTTTATTGCTGCAACAGAGTAAACTCGTCAGATAAAAGACTACATTTTTTACATCTATCTCAACCGTACTAATTACTCTCCAAAAAAAAGAACCGTTCCATCAAACCTACTTCACCAGTCCTTTCACAAACCCCTCAACACCTTCACCCACATAACCCCGTATCCCTCCCACCACCAGCACCACCATCACCACCATCATCATAATCTTGATCCATCCGGCCTTACTTTGCCCTTGCGCTTCATCTCGGCGACGCTTGCGTACACCCTTCCCGTCGCTTTGGCAGGAGACGCCGGATGTGATTTGGTCGGACCCATCGTACCGTAATGACCAGGCCCAATTGTCATACTGCTGCTGTACATCTGCATAGTCGAACCGTAATGCGAGCTCGAGTACGAACGCATTGTGCCGCAGTAGTATGAGTGAGGAGGTGCACTGCCACGTTGACGCTGAAATAGTTCCTGGAAAGAGAGAAGAGAGACCGGGCGATGCTCAAGCCGTTCGCATTCACGCACTCAGAGTGTTGATTGTTGTTGCCGTTGTTGTTGTTGTTGTTGTTACTGTTATTTTTTTTTTGGTACCGATGGGATGATTTCGTGGATTTTTTAGGGGATGGTTGATGCGAATGGTTTTCTTTGTTACGTGTGGATATGGTGTTGTTAGATTGAATTGTTCGTAACGGAGGTTTGTGGGGAGCGTTTTTTTTTTTATAAGCCGGATTGTATCGTTGGTACCGTGATTTTATATGTACAAGTGGAACTGAATGTGAATGTAATATGAACACCGGTTATTGTGAAGTTAATTGATGAAATTTGAAAATATTTTGATCTCAAATTATATTTATTTGTAGTTCATCCAATAAAAAGAATCGTTCTGTTTTTAATTAAAAAGTCAAATTACATATGAAATTATATTCTCCTAAAGGGCTAAAACTTTTCTCGTTTCGTGTCTTCCTGAATTTAAAAGATTTATTCTCATATCATCACTGATAATAAAGCAATTGATCTAAGACTTACAATTTCAACACTGTATTAAAAAGGACCTCACGATTTTTATAAACAATTGATTCACGAAACAATACCGAATCAGAGTAATAAAAACTCAATAAAAAAAATCCAACCCACGTTTACAACGTATCCTAAACATCAAACCTTTACATTAATTTATTTCTACTTCCCCTAAACATCATACTCTCTGAGTGCGTTTCATCGTGCATCTCATGCATGGAGGATGGATGCCGGTACTTACACACTAACAACCAATATTGAAAAAAAAATAACAAATAAAATTAAATAT
>JAYJLV010000027.1:452524-472265 GCA_036873485.1 Torymus texanus | reverse complement strand
GGGGGGGAGAGAGAGAGAGAGAGAGAGAGAGAGAGAGAGAGAGAGAGAGAGAGAGAGAGAGAGAGAGAGAGAGAGTGAGGCGTATACTCGCGTGATTTTGAGCACGCGAATTTTACTGTGGGAGGTAGGTTTTAGACGGCTTGGATGGGAATGAGGACGTGAGTTTGAATATAATGTTACAGATTAGTGTTATTGTTGGGTTTTTAAATATGGCTTGTGTTTAAAAAATAAGACAGGTTTACGTCAGTATGTTTTATGGAGAGTGAAATAAATTTTATTTAAATTTATCGTCAAATTTCACTGAAATGAAATTATTTTATTAAATAATAATATAATATTGTTTGTTTCTATGTATGGTTAGATATACGTCTATGTAGGACTGTGTGCAAAAGTAATAAAAGGTATTGTACATGTGGAAATAAATCGACGGTTACAGCTATAAATCCTATAAACTCACATATAACAATAAGAAATAAGAGAGAGGCTGTATATATAGACTCCGAAATTATATTTGCCAACGTTCATTTTACAACCTTCCTGATCATTACGCTACACTTAAATAAAAGAAAGTCAAACTTAATTAATAGTTATTAATCTTGATTTAATCAATTCCATATTTTAATTATAATAATTTCAATATTGTTTACATAAATGAACTTCGGTTCACATGATGCAGTTTACGAAATTCAAAATTTATGGATATTGTGACAATTTGGTTTACCAGATTTTTTAATGAATTTATTGCTGATCTGATCGCTATAAAATTTAGGGAAAAAAGATATAAGATTGTGGAATACTGCATAAGCCGTAGAAAATTTGTTCAAAGCTATTTAGAACATCGAAACGAGGTCAAATAGATAATAGTAATAATAATAATTATAGTAAACATTTATTGTTACCTAAATAGCTTTACAAGCTTAGGTACTATATGGTAGATAAAATGGCTTTGCGATACAATAAAAAAAACTTTTTTAAACAAAAAAATTTGGAAATAAATGAAATAATGTTTTTACTTGCGTTTTTAATAAATTATAATTGCAAAAAAAAGTAAATTCGCTATGGTACGTGCCTTTTACGATAATATGATTCGACGAAAAAGTATCCTTTTTTTCCTGATCCGTCTGTATCCATGTAACGGAAACGCATAAATTTCCTTGCAATTCGGTACGTCATTTGGTCGATAATGTAACACAGAACAAATAAGGATACTTTTATTCCGCAAACAGAATCGTTGAAAAGGTTTGTTTATGCATACACGTAACAGTTGCTATAAATATACCATGATTTTCATTTTCATTCTGTATAAAAAAGCAAATAAAAATCGGGAAGAATCTCTATTATCCCAATTATATCATTCTTCGTTATATACAGATACATTCTTTCCTATCCGATACGCGTTCCTCCTACAGATTGATAGACAATTAGACCGTCACTCACAAAAAAAAATGAATCCCGAACCATTCTAACAACCACAAAAAAATATATATAAAAAAAATCCTTTCTCTTCCCACTCTTATACACCATACCTCGACCCTCTCACCTCACACTCAACCACAATTCCCTCTCACTCTTACAGAAAAAGCAAGAGACCGCGCGGCGCCATCACTGAATTTCGCTCCCCTATCGCAGCAGCAGCACGTTGGATCCTCGCGGAAGTGTCGTCTTTTCGCGAAGAGGGTGCACGATCCCCTTGGATCGCGAGGTACGAATTTTCCTTACGTGTCGCCGGTTATGTCGTACGTGATGGGGCGCAGACTCAGGGTTTATTGTATTTGGATATTGATTCTAGGGAGGATTGGGTGATGAGAGTCGCGGTGAGGGTGTTGTAGAGTGTATAAGGGAAGATTCTTTGCTATATATGTGGAATAGTGTATAGGAAGTATGGTTTTAAAAAGTCATGTTTATATATATATATATACAGTGGACGTTGTAAAACGAATACTGTAATACATCGGTGACAAATCAATAATTAAAATAAATGAAAACGTGTGACTTTGGTCATTCAATTTTCAGAACTGATAAAAATTATATACAACAAACAGTTCAATTATCTTTATTAATCGTAATTATCAGAGAGTGAAATGTTTGCGTTGTACATATACGACACATGAAATACGTTATTGCTTTGAAGTATATATTTATTTCTTTTAATTAATTCAGAGAATTCATTGTAAATTTATGAAAAGCCATTATTCCACATGAAATATTCATTATTAACATACCGATAACAAATGAAAAATTAATCCAGCCCATTCTCACAATTAATAATAAAAATCCATGTATCTTTAACGAACAGTCGCCAATGTATAACTTATTATATCCGAAAACAACAACAAAAAAAAACAACCTCACGCAACCACCCATTAACAATGAACCTTACGCGTAAAATCCACGTAATTACCGACCTAATCGAGTTACCGCATATCGATTGCTCTCCTCATCGGCTCCATTAATCCAACGCGCGAGTCTTAATTTCCACACGCGTACTGTATACAATACGCGTACAACAACGATGCGACGCGTGCGAAGCCTCTTCCATACACGACAGCGCCGACATGAGCACTTGTACGGTTTACGAACTTCTGGTGCGCCATTGATGATGGGATGTGTACTCGCGACGATTGACGTCTGTCCGTGTCGTGGATTTGAATTCAAGAGATGAACGTATAAGGGTAGGTTTTTAAAAAATTATTGTAGACTTGGTAATACTCTATATGATAATCCTAACATGGAAAGAAAGAATAACCACACAATGAAATTTCTTCATACCATAACCCCGGCATACTACGAAAATTAAGCTAAAAGCTTTCGCCCGTAATCAATTAATTCACCCTCGACTGGCCTTTCAAAATTCCCGCATTTTTCCGATCCCTACGGGACATTTCGCCATTACACCACTTAACCATGGCGTCAGCGTCGCTTTGGGTACGTATGCAAATGCCATTCGCTCGTCGCGACTCTCTAATGCCATTGGGTGGTGGAAAAAAGGGCGACGTGAGCGTGAATTTCGACGCCAAAAGAGCGTAGCTGCTTTCATGATTATATCCGAGGGATGGACGTGGGAGTAAAAGAGTGAGAGAGTTAAGTTGGCTGAAAAATTTTCATGGGAAATTGTGGGTTGTTAGTTGAAAGACTAATTGAGTTTGGTTCCAGGTAGAAATCAGAATAATAAATATAAGAAGTAGATTGAATAAAGGGAATTTCATTTGCAGCTGAAAACTGGCTCAATTTCCAATTAAACCTCAGCCATTTGCCACTCTAAAAATGACGTCAAATATTGATTAATTCGCTCACCTTATATTCCGCCGATTGCTCAAGTTTTTTTCTTTTTTTTTCCACCGCAGCTATTGCTTACACACACATATTACAACATCCTTTCGAATTCTTTACATCTACTATCAATTCCTGATATCAATATTTATGGTTCAAGTTCGGCCGTTCCATTCTCTCTATACTCAAATGATGGATGCGGTGCTTATCTAATCTTATAACGCACAATTGAAACTTTATTATCGGCATCTTGTGGGTACACGCGTGCCGGCACGACACCTCTTTTTTTTCTTTCTCTAGATCACTAAGAAATAATCCGCTTGGGTTTTATGATAAATTCATACTCGAATATTGTCGATGATAGGGCAGCAAAAAAGTGCAACGCTAAACCGGAATAACGGAATGTGAAAGTCACGTGAAAGGCAATTGTTACACCGGTCGTGTACATGCATGCGTGTGTGTGTATAGAGTATAAGAGACTGCGATCGCATTTCGTGTGTCTATATAGTTGAGCCAGTTTGTGTTGAAATAAATGTAAATTCGTAGAGATTTTAATTCGACGCCGAGCTAATTTATATCGGTTTCGAGAATGGCGCGTGCACACGTGTGGTTATACACTCGAGTGTTATAGAATGGTGTCGAATGACAAAAGTTAATAAAGTATGTTTGCGCTGAGATAAGCTTGTTAAGATTTTATTGTAGGACATGTGAAATGTTGGATTATGATAAAGATATTTCATGGATACTTGATTCTTATAGTTCTGGACAGTGAATATGGTATAAAGCTAAAAAAGGTTGTTTTGGAAACTGCTTGTTTCAATCAACATGGACCAGTTTCAATTGATATTCAAGAATAGTTTATAGTTGATTGTTATTATTTATTTAATTTCTACAAATTTCAACTAAACTGGTCAATAAAAATGAAGCAATCTTTTAAATTTAATAAGACTTTACAAGGGAAAAGCAGGAGGATTCAAGTTAGTACGATGAGCTCTCATTAATTATGAAAAGTATGATTAAACCTGACTGCAACTTCATAAAACTTTCCAACATTTCTCAAAGGACAAAACTTTAAAAACCCGCCATAACTCAAATACTTCCTACCAATTACAGCTCAAAACTTGATTACACCCACTCCAACTAAAAATTACTAATATCTCGCCAACCATCGTTTCTCCCCAACAAAGAAACACCATACTCCTCTTTCTCTTCACCCCACGTAGTACTAAAGAATTCCTCTTTCAACCCTCCGTTCAATCCAGCTCTCAAAGACATTCAATAAACCCCGATCGATCCTCTCTCTCTCTCTCTCTCTCTCTCTCGAAAATTCTTTCTGCTCTCTACCTCTCGCACACCTTTGACGAGGGAAAAAATATCTCGTGGACGAAAAAAAGGTGGGCACGCGTGCAACGTTAGAGTGATTCCGGAAGCCTTTCATTCGCACGTTCACTCGCTCGCTGTGGCTACATCGACGTCCGGTATGCGTCGTCGTAGTCAGGGGAGGCGAATTCACAGTTGAAATTGCACGGAAGTTACTGCTGTGCGCGTGGTGATGGTAAAGTGCTCACGATGCTGTGGGAGAGTGGAAGCTGTATTTTTAAGAGCGAGCGCGCAGGTCGATTTTACGAGTCGCGCACGCGAGGCGTGGATGGTGTTTCAGCTGAATTTGCTTTGGAAAATAGTCGTTGTGTGGAGTGGGATGTGCCTTTTTGTTTCGTTCATTTCTAATCGTAAATTTCATAGATGCTACAAATCTCTATACATAAGATGTTATTTCATCTATTGATGAGGTTTCTGGATGTTTCGATTTAGAACAATACACTACTTTATTTAGAATGATTTTAACGCTAAAAATCCTTTTGATGACATTTCAATTGAAAACGCTTAATAAAATCGTTAGCAATATTCACCACGTATACGTTTATATCATTCCCCAATCCACTAATTTACCTAAACAATTTTCCCATTTCCCTCAGCTATGAAGTTTTCCATACCTCCCAATCCTCACCCTCCATGTCACCTCGCAATTTTCCATAGCTCCTCCCACTCTATCGTTCTACCTCTACCTCCACTTCTCTCGTCTCTAATCTTCGCCCAACGCGCCCGAAGCTCTTAATTGCGCCGATTGGCCAATTAGCGCGGGCAACTGTATCGGACCTGCTATGCGCCTACCTCACCTCTACCTCCTCCTCCTCCCCTAGACACCTTCCGTGCCACTCTCGTCGCGGAAATTTGATTGATTAGCCCCTCTCGCGCGCGCGCGAGTGTGCGATTGGAGGGAACGCGTCCAAGGCTGATGCTGATGCTGCTGCTACTGCAACGCTGGACAAACATACCTTGACACGCGTTATCTCTACGCATAACGTCGATTATATACCGAGGGTGTATACATGTGTGTATGTGTGTGTGGGTAATGGAGAGTTAACGATTTGTTCCAGATTCTGATGGCACGGCTGGGGAAGCGAGGATTGAAATTTTGCGGGATGTGGGAGAGCAAGAGAGAGAAAGAGAGGGACAGTTAATTGTGAGAGTAATTAGGTAGACGAGAGTTCGTTGGTTTTCGGGGATTGATGACGTCGTGTGGGGATATACGCAGGTGGACAGTGGTAGTAGTGTAGACTGGTTAGATTGAAGATGAATTAATTAGGGACTGGGATGGGAATATTGATAGTTTTCTGCTATATGATTGATTGACGTAATTACGAAGAGAATATATTAATGATATTTTGTGAGCTAATGTTACTACCTTGTTTTTTTTTCTTTTTAAAGGCAACTCGTTTGAGTAATTACAATCTAGCATTAAACTTTTTTGCACTGCCAACATTTAATAACCAAACCATCCGACTAATTACAAGCATCTATGCCCATACAACACTAATTAAACAGGTGGCCATCAAATTAAGCAAAATTAAACGTGTCCAATTAATTCTCACAAAAAGCATTTATCATCGCCATATCAAGCCTACTGTTGTACCCTTCACATTTCGCAATAATATCCTACTCACGAATCTACACGCGTTTCTCGCACTTTCGTATGCATGTACATAATAGCAATAAAACTATTGCGCGTGAACGTGTATACTATATGCTGTTGCCGACAGTCGTGGGTACTCCATGGATTCTCCATGACAACGGGACGCGTGGAAAAGGAGGCGCGGAAAACAAAGAGAAAACCCGATACGCGCCCTCGACCCTCCAACATTCGCAGCCGTTGGCTGCTGAGAGGCAGTGCGTGCGATAGGAACTCAATTTGTCCCGGAAGTAGACGCACACGAAGAAGTGAAATTACGTGCGTGCGGTACGTTAGGGGTATGTGTAATGTATTAATTTTACTTCAAAGGGAAAATAAAATAATTAGGTTATAAAGGTAAAAGTTACAAAATATATAGTTATAAAGTTGTATACTTTATTCATCAGACCTTTGATGTTATAACTTTTTACCTTCCTACTGAATTTACCAATCGAAATTTCACCTTTACTATAGCATCTCCGGTCGATTCCATCCATCCGCATATACGTACACAGCTACAGCGCTATTACACCTATCGGCATTGCGACACCTTAGCGCTACGCCGCGCGTTCTTATCCGGCGCCGGGATCTCAACTCGCGGGTCCCGTTCACTAGTGTGGATTCCGATCCTCGCGGATATGCTGCTGCTGCTGCTGCGCGCTGCGGAAAACGACGCGCTTGCTTTCACTTCGTTAAAGCTGCAGCAGTAGAGGCGAAGAGATTTTGTCGCGCCTTTCGTGTGCAGGTGTGTCGCAGGTGGGGTGAGTTAAGGAAGGTGGGAGGAGAGTAAAGGGAGTGAAATGACAGGGGTGCAAATTGGAGGTATTAGAGATGGGGATGATTGGAGGTGAAGAGAGAGTGAGATGGTGTAGAAGATTTTTGTGGTACAGAGATGTGATAAGATGTACGATGTAATGGAGTAGTTATTTTTGTAAAGGAAAGGTTATTGGAGTAAGAATATCGTTATTAATTAATGTATCGTTGGTTCGTGTTCTCGAGCATAGTCACTGAAATACGTAAGAGTAAATATGATTGAATACTTAATCTGAGGAAGCTGCTATACAGAAATGAAACAATATCAATTTTGTTGCTATTCTAACTATTAAAGAAAATGAAATACCAGAAACTTTATAAATTCCTACAAATCTTAATTTAGTCGACAAACACTAACATTCTTCGAATTCATCATAAATCTCATTTCGAATTCCTCATCCGGACTCTAACACACACACACGCGCGCGCGCGCGATAGACACGCAATTTAATTTTCCAGCCGCACAAACATCACGAATCCGCTTGGTCGCTTGCACGTACGTCAATCCTACAAAGTTCCAAACCACCTCCTCATATACCTACCACCCATCCATCTATATACCCCCTAAGGCAGATACTTCTATTCATTAACGCACCTTCGAGCTATACGATTATATGTGTATATGCGTCTACTTGAAGCTTTCGTAGAGTTTCAGGCGTTCCTCGATCTAATTGAAGCGACGCCTCCTAGCCTAATCCTACCTCGCGTCGCAAAGCCTAATTGATCTTGGTATAATCGATAATGGGCCAAAGGAGGAGGCGCGACGAGGGTTTCTATAAGCTTGAAACTGCGGTTCACGCGCTCGCGGATTGACAAGACGTCGTTAGGACGATTTTGGCCGCATTGGAGACGTGAGTGAATTGAATAGGGACTTAACAATGAGGGTAGTAAATGTTTTGGGTGTGAGATGTGGTTTGGGATGGTTGGTAGTGTTTTATCGGTTCAAGGTGGAATGGTGGTAGACAAATCAATATAAACTAGTACATGAATCTTTTCACAAAAATATTTTTAATAACGTGTATTTGATATGTTCAAAGAATAAAAATTTAATCGACTCCGCCCTAAAACCTGTAACAACAATTTTAAATAATTCACGTAACTATTTCGCAAATAATCTATTTACTTATAGAGTTATGACTTTTAAAATACATCTCCACTTAATAATTGTACCAAAACATTAGAATTTATTAAAAACTTTTCTATAGGTATATCATTAGCAAATAATCTTTCCTCTATATACATAAAGTATAAACAAACCGTTACCTCCCTCACCCTCACTCTATACTTCTCCCAAAACACCACGAAAACCTTCCATCACATAGCAACTACGCAGTCTCCCATTCCCCACTACTAGGGAAAAGCTCGTGGAAAAATCGAAAGCTCCATGGCGCGCCCCTTCGAATGCGCGCTCTCTCTCTCTCTCCGCTCGCTCTCTCTCCACGCGCATCGATTATTGCGCGAGCGAGCGGACTCTCGAGACGGTGGCGGCTGCTGCTGCTGCTACTGCTGCATGAGAGTTTGCTAGAAGGGCGAAAACTCACGGAAGCGGCTGCTGTTACTACTGCTGCCTTTTCGCGGTCGATTTGAGCGCTCGTGTGCATTGGGGTTTCTACGCGGTTTCTGCGTAGTTTGCTGAATGGAAGTGTGTTTTTTTTGTGGGTGTGGTTATTTTTATGGGGTTTAGTTGTAGTGCTTTTTGAAAAGAGTAATTTTTTGTAATGGTTGGGTGGTAGATTTGTTGTTTGTGGTTTTTGTTGTAGGGGAGATTTCGGATTTTGTTAGAAAAGAGGGTAAGGGCAAAAATAAAATAGGAGTATTTTTCTTATATAACTTTGGGAAAATTATATATATTTTATTATTAGTATATTATTATGTTATTTACTATTTCAATTATACATTGGTATTTTACGTACGTTATTGGACGATTAGTATCATAATTCATACTTTTTTCATCCTAGTCTGTGCAATGTTGTTTACCTGTAACAAAAAATTGCTATTCTCAAATTGTATATCACTTATTGAATAAATGTAAAAATATTTTTACTGTTACAAGACGACAAAGAAAGAATGACGTATATTTACATCATATTTTTTCAAACCATTTGTCTAAAGCAACACCACACAATCAATATACATATAAAAGAAAATATTCTATATTTCCTCAAAAGAAAAGATTGTATCGCTCAAAATTGAATAAAAATATTCTGCAACCATCACAGAACATCTCTTTCTCTCTCTCCCTCCCACACACAACCGTATCCAACTAGCTTCCAAGTCGGAAACCCAAGCCACTGCCACCACACGACGCAGTAAAAAAAAAAACTACTGCAGGCACAAAAGCACGCATGTTCGCGCGCGTCAACGACTACTTCCGCCGGCATCATCATCATAATCATCATGATGATCTATATCGAAAGAGCCCCGAGGGCACACACGCGCGAATTTGACCTCCATTCCGCGTTTTACGAACTCCCCTGCGCGCTTCACACGGGATGTGACGCGCTCCCTACGAACCCCCATTCAATGCTGGCGCGCTAAGCAGGAACCGTTTAAGTGAGAGAAAGAGAGAGAGAGAGAGAGAGAGAGAGAGAGAGGTGAGGAGGGAGAAGGAAAACGATGGGAGGGAGCGATGGAATTTTTTGGATTTTTGGTGAGGGGAAGGAGAGATGGGGGAACGGGAGAATGGCAGTTTGATTATGTCAATCGGAAGCTGGGAAATATTGGAAATGTCAGTGTGTTAGGTCGTCATGAAAATCGTTGCGAACTATCAATCATTTGCTTTGTACTTTAATACCTTCGTGTTTAGAAATTCATATATTGCGGGTGGAAAAATGTTTCAGAATTGGCAAGAATATAAAAAATAATTTAACGGAATTCACCGTTAAATTTATTTGTTTCTGTACAAACGTTTCTCTTACAAATAAATATAAATAAAGAAACCTCTGACCAATATCAATATTTATCGTAAAAATAAGCCAATTAATTTTTCACCAACAACTACCCGCATTTTCATTTATTTTTTATTATAAAAACAATACTGTAAAATCCCAAATAAATATTTTCCATTTTACCGAACCAAAAAAAACAAATCATATATTATTTTCATCTCACAAAAAAAAATCGCCAATCCCACCCGACATTCTCGAATCCATTTGCCGAACGAAAACGACACACGACACAACGAGGACCACCAAATAATGCACGAGTCTCTTCTGTAGAAGCCATTCTCTCTCTCTCTATCTCTCTTATTTTTCCAAGCTCGTCGAAAGCCTCCAGCGCAGAGCCTTTCATAAATTAATAACTCGCCGATGCGCGAGGGCGTAGTATATACATATACGTAGCGCGCCTGTGCGCAGCAGCCCGCGGAAATTGATTTGACTCCTCTGACCGAACGTTCGTTCTCTCTCTCTCTCTCTCTCTCTTTGCTTTATTCCTTCTTTCTCTCGTTCGTCGGGCAGCCGGGAAGCTGTCTTATTAATGAGGAAAGTCAGTGAAAAGTTCTGCACTCAGTTTGAAAGAGCCAGTTCTTCGCGTGTGATTTATTGTCGTCTTTGTACGTTTCGAGTGTATTGAGTTGTTTTACGACGGCTTTGGCTAAGTGTTATGTAATTTGACACTTGAATATTGTCTATTTGAATTTCTTTTCGAAGCTTGCTCTTATTTTATGATAATATTATTTCTAATAGGTAAAATGAAAACTGAAGGTAATGCACAAGAATACACAGAGAAAAAAAAATCTTTCCAATTAATGAATTATTCTGTAGTATTATTATTGAGAAATAATTTACAGTATTAAATTCTCCTGCTATTAATAGAAATAATTCGTTTTCTTATGGTCAAATTCATATGTCTTAATAGTTAAGAAATATGTTCAATAGTTAAGGAATATGATTTTGCCTTACATTTCGCAAGCCTTAAGGAACCATGCATTTAATGTAAGAAAACATCTCAAACAAATGGTTTCTTATCTGTCAATGAATTTCTTTAACTATTAAGAAACATTTGTGTATCTATATCCAAATATCGATTCGTTAATAGTTAATGACAATTCTTTAATGTAAAGATTCTTTTTTTTCTCTGTGTACAGTTTACAATGTGCGTAAAACTGACGATGACTCAAATAATTTTTTTAGAGTACCTACATCATCACCCTTATGTTGAATAAAAAGAGGGCACAGAAAAGCTTTTTAGCTCCAACGAGCTAAAAATAAATAACTAAATTAAATAACATCCTTTAGATTATGTCCATTATTAATAATTATGTAACGCATCCCACTATACCAAACCAAAACCTAAACGAACGAACCGAGCACGCTTGAGACCCGAGATAAACCCGATAAATTAGATACAATATTCCGATCCATTGCCAACAGATGTACCAAAGCCGTCTCGCGAACGAAAGTCCCCATTATTTACTAATATTTTGATAGATATAGACACGGCATAATTCATCACGCCATCGTTTCCTTTCACAAAGAGAAAGCTCGTGATCGCCGTACAACAACAGGCGGCATGTGTCTGTGTATGTATAACTCAGCGTTGAAAAAACATACGAGACACAAGTGTATAACAATGTCGCAGGCGACGTAATATTTTTTCCTAGACTAGATTTTTGGCTGATATTTGGAGAAAAAACAAATCGAGCTTATAGAAATAACAAATGCTAGGGATAATAAAGGGACGACATAGGTTTGATATAGAGAAGATGAAAAGCTGTGGTATGATTGATACGATGATGACGAGTTGTGACAACTTTTTTTGGAAATTATGAATGTTACGTGTAGATGTCGACAGAAGTATTTTTCGTTTTATAGAGTTCTGCGACAGATAGTAAAGTTCGTTACGTAAAATGTTTGTTCAAAAGCATTTTCTTGAATATTATATTACAGGAATTATTCTTCATTAACTGACACATTATTACAATAATAAACGTTACTTGTAAACAACTACTTACATAATTTACAACCTGAATAATAAACGCTGCTAATAAACCAAACAAGTATACTGCTATACCCAACAAAATCCATTCCACCGAGACCAATAAAAAAGCATATATCCCAACAGACTCCCTCCGTTAAGTTACTCCTCATCCGCCCCTCGCATGCTAAAAATTACCATCCCACCCTCTCTAACAAAAAAAAGCCTGAGAATTCAGGTTAAGGCCTCAACGAACTCAAAGTGTAAAGAGAAAAAATATATACGATCAGGACACGTTATCGACTCCCTCTTGGTCCATCCTCTTTAGGGTTAGCGAAATCTATGCGTGCACGATCTCAATCGACGCTTTGCGCAAGCACCCGTATACTCCCCTTCTTTTTTCTCTCTCTCTCTACTCTAGCATACACTGCTTGCTGCCCCCTTCGAAGGTCTGAGGAAGGGCGAGCGCACTTGCACACGCTTTTGAAAAATTCATGCACGCGTCCTCGGTATACGCGCGTGGGTGAGAATGAAACGTACGAGCAAAGGCGAGAGTTGAAAGGCCGAGTCCATTTATTCTGCTAGTGTGGCGGGAGAAAATTTTATGAAGGTGTTGTAGCGGAGGATGTAGGGAAATTGCGCTGTGTTTCTTGACTGCTGGAGAAATGAGGATTTATTTTTCTTTAGACGGAGAAAGAAAACGTAGCGGAGGTTATTTTTTTTTTGTTTTTTGGTAGAATATCTGTTGAATTTTTCATCAAGATTATGAAAAGTTAGAATGATTTAGTTGTGTGTGAGCGAATGATGAAAAAATGAAGATTTAGGAAAGAAACTTATGGATTAAAATAAAAATATAAAAACAAGTTAGCTTCAATTTTTTCCATTATTTTCAACCTTTTACTTATTTCTACCATAGAGTTTAAGTTGTTTTGTTTTTTTTTTATTTCTTACACTAACAACTATAATCTAAATTTTAACTCTGATACACCGATATAAAAATCTTTAAAATATTTAAGCAAGTTCCAATAGACTAAATAATTAAAGCCTATACTTTTTCTACCCTCCACTATCTAATTCCACACTTCGACCAACTCAAGCAAACTGGAAATTAACTTCAACCTCACGTCCACTACTCACTAGCAAAAAGCTCCTATTTATCCCCGTAAAAAGCTCAGTACGTTTGGGAGGGACACTGCAATGCTTGGGCGACGTCGCACTGTCGGATGGGGTTATGAACGCGTCTAGACGCCGTCGCTGCTGCTGCTACTGGCGCCGCTGCGCCGGAACTGCACCTCGACGCGGGGGTGGAATTTTCATCCCTCTCTTCCCTTTTCGGATGGGACAGCTGCGCGAAATAATGGAGCGAGGAGCGACGGTGAGCTTTATCTCGATAACGGCTTTTACCGATCTAGGGATGCTTTCGGGATGGGATGTTGCCGTGAGAAGGGGAGAGGTACGGGTGTGTTTTGTAGAGAAAGTTTTTTCGATAAGCTTCTACTTAGAAGGAGAAATTTTTAAGGTTTCTGTTTTCCTTTTTCGAAAAAAAATTCAGACTTTTCTGGACTAATTAATTGTTCGAAGGATAAATGAAAATAATACTAAAATATGCATACCTCGATTTTGTGTAAAGAAAAAACATATCGAAAAATTAAAGCAAAATCAGTTGTCGTTAGCTCTAATATAGTTAAAGGAAGTATTAAAAGTGTGAATATTGGACCTGTAGTTAAAATTGATATCATTCACAATAACTCGAAACAAATATCTTCATTATCCATCTAATTGTTATAACAGCAAGCTTCATTCATATCTTTTCATATTCATTAGCCGTGAATCTAACTTAAAAACAATTATAAGCTAGCATTTACCAAGCAACTACGCATATTGTCAATCCTGAAGCATACGATACCCCACATAATCTAGCAACCAATAAAACCAGAATCCACCAATAAGAATTGCGACCACCATAAATCATCAGAGCCATTAGACGATCCAGAAGCCAAGCTCGCACACATTCACGAAGCTACCGGACGAGCCCGCATCCACGGAAGCAGCCGCAACTCTACAGTCCATCCCCTACCCTCGTTCTCATAGTTACTCTACTCCGTACACATACACATATATATACAACACACAGAAAGCTTCTCTCTCTCTCTCTCTCTCTCTCTCTCTCTCTCTCTCTCTCTCTCGTCGGCTTTCTCGGATCACGACTTCTCGTGCCCGGGCAACGGGATTTCGCGTGCGATACGCGCGGGGGGCTGCTGCTGCTGCTCCTGCTCTTGCTTATAGTAATAGTACTGAACCGAAATAGCTCTAGCTTACGTAAACCAAGTGCTCGTAGGTTATGGTGTATAGGGAGGGGAGATTCGTTTTCGAATTGCGATTTGGGTTTGCTTCGGTGGCTGTCGAATGGATTGATGAGGATTTTGAGAGAAGTGTGCACGTCAGCTATGTGTTGGTTAGGTCGAGGGAATGCGAGATTGCTGTGTGACTTGTATTTCGATGGAGAGTTTAGGACATTTCGAAGGCAGATTGAGTAATAGGTTGATGATGAGATGAGGAATAGTAAGTGGAACAATTTCTTTGGTTTATCATAAATTAAAAAGAAATCTTCATTACTTTAACTATCTCTTCTATAACTTAAATTATTATCGTTTACTTCTAAACATATACTTACGCATGTTAAAACTTCAACATTTCCCTTAACAATTCAACCAGACGAAATAAATTCCACCGCAAGCCTCTCTAACAACAGTAATATCGAACTACACAATAAAACCGTCCGATCCTCAATCCTCCTCATCGTTCTCATACTCCCCGTATAACTACACATTTCCACATTACAGTAAACAACCCAAGCCACGCGTATACCTCACCGCAACAGCCAATACCTTTTATCGCCTATACTCACATACAACCTCCATCCTTTCTCGATGTACACGGGATATATACTAGTAAAAATACGCTACCTGAACTCCGCGCCCACTCTCCTCTTTCTCTCTCACTCTTATCTTGCGTCTCAGTACAACGAGGGATTCAGGAAGCCAGAGCAATTGTCCGACGCGAAAGGTCGTGAGAGTAGCAGCAGAGAAGACGGAGAGATGCATCTGTCGAGGCAACGGGTGATGCACTTTCGCTCGGTCGACCGTTTGTCATGAGACTTGTGAGAGTTTTTCCGGGTACAGGGATATTGATAGGTGATGGGGTTTGCGTGTGATTTGATGGAAAATGGTGGGAGGATGATTTATAGTGGGTGTGAAGTTGGATTTGTCGATAATAAATAAAGGGATTTAAAGAATTTTTGTAGTATGGAAGGAAAAATTACGGGAGTTTGAATTAGATTTATTTATGTAATAATTGAAGAAATATAACTATCATGATGGAAGGATATTGTTGAAATTGAAATACGTTTTTTTCTTCAATTTTAAACAATGTATATAAGATTAAAGTTTGTGCAGATAATTGTGTGATATGGAATTTAAAAATCAAATTTTAATGAAAATACAAACATTAACGCTACCAATCTAACATTTTGTTTTTTCTTTTATCAAGCTACTCCAATAGACCGAAACATCTGGACAGCAAGATCCTTCGAAAATAACACCTCATTTTCGCATCCAACAAGGAACAACCCAATCCCCCATGTAATACACACGCTATCAATCTTGAGAATTAGACCCACGCGAACCGTTTCTGCTTTACTCGTGGGACGTCGCCGTTCTATTCTACACAGCTCGACTCTCTTACACTATATAAACACATACACTATACTATACGTATACACATACAATAGCCGCGTGCTCTCGAGAGGTTGGATAATCGACTCCTCGTCACGTTTTAATATTGGCCGTCGTACCGATCGAGATTTTCGAATTTCGCGGTATTTTTCTAATGCGCTGAAACTTTCACCCGCTTGCAATGCCGCTTGATTGAGTTATTACACTTTCGCCCTCGATTGCGTGTCCGCTATATACGAATTTTTTTCCAAGGGGCGGCGAGAAAATTGGTGTGTAGGTATAGGGCGGCGATTCCTCGCTGCGATGAATTCGTTCGTGCACGTGGTCTCGTGTTTTCTCTGTGTTCTTTCGCGTGAGCGAAGATAAATTTAGGCGGGTGCTGCTTACTGTTGCTGCTGCTGGTTTTTTTTCAGTGATTGATCGCTGGGTTGTGAGAATTGCCAGGTGGAAAAAGAATTATTATAGCAGAGGATAATGGTAATTTATAGAAAGTATTGAAGACGTCGCGTGTGAATTGTATGTTTTCACTTTCTTGTTTATTGAATGGGATAGAGGGTATATGGGATTTTTATGAGGTTTCCGACACTCGAGAGTTATAAAGAAAATTCGAAATGACAGAGGAAAATGAATCATAAAAAATAATTTATAAGGTATCAGAAATTTATCAGCAAACTCGATGTGGGATGACAGATTGAATCAGTAATCTCCAACTACGGAATTAATTTATTCCTTAAAAATAAACAAAAACATATTTTATATTACTCGTATATTTTTAATCTTAAATTCCACCGTTAGTTAAGTTAAATAAAAAAAATATTCATCACCATCCTAATCACCCCCACATCTATCAAAAGAAAAAATTTAAGCTTCGCGCCAACTTTTTGTACAAAGGGACAAAAAAAAATAATAAAATATCTTTCATCCAACATTTTCATCTGTTAACCGACATCCTACCGACAGCTCAACGTCATAACCGGTCTCCGTTTTACCCGGGACAGAGTCGAGTAAGGAAGGCTCACGCGAGCAGAAGAAGCTTCCCCCGGGAGCGCTCGACTCCTCGTTATCTCTCTTCCTCTCCCTCTTCGTTCTTCCTGCCCTCGCTGTATCGTACTATATAGAGACTTTTTCCCGCGAAATTCAAGGCCACGTACTGTGATTTATAGTTAGAAAAAACTATTCCGACGCTCACGCATGCGACAAGCACGTTCTTCTTTCGTATACGCGAGGGATGAATAAGGGGGAGAAAATCGTGAAGGTGGTAGTAGTGGGAGTAGTATTAAAATGTGCGTTGCATTGGGTGCTTTATCAAAAGGGATGGATGGCGATGGCTGCTGGGTGGAAGCGAAGGGATTTCGGTATGTTACGCAACAGGGAGGAAATGTTCTGAATTTTCAATGGAATTTGTGAAAACTATAATGAGGGTTCCGGAAATTTTCATAATGTAGTAATATTAAGGTAATGTAATATACCGACATAATTTTAGAATGTCTATATATTTTGCAAACACTAATAGAATTAATAAAAAGAAAAATTTTGTTAAATAATTTATTAAATAATGAAATTAGGTTGATTTTCGGTATCACATGGCATAAATATTATTCAATAACATTTATAATAATTATGATTATTTCACAATTATTATGCTTTGAAAATCTTTTTCACATTACATTATTAGATAAACAATAGCAACGCATCATCCTATCCTATATATGACATTAAATTTTCCATACACTATAATACGCATCAAAACCAAATAACAACCAAACCGCCACTCCCTCGAACATTCTTCAAACCCACTCACACCATCCTTTCCTTCGCTCAGACCCACCGAACTCACTCCACGTCCGAAACCCCGCACCTAACAAGCATTCTCGGCAAAGACCCTCGAGGACGAAAGAAAGAAAAAAAAGAAGAAATCGACCGCCTCCCTCAACCTACCGCCAACCAACGTGTACAGCAGCAGATATATAGCAACCGGCGCCGCGGGCTTTCCACGCGAAACTTTGGCGATTTACCGCGCGAGAAAAAGCGGGTGGTGGTTGGCTACTGCGCGGCGAGCGCGCACACGGTGTTGTCTGATGATGTACGAGTCTTGCGTGACTGCGTTCGCCGCGTGCAAAAAGAGCAGACAATGCGGATTGATTATGGAGAGGAGAAAGAGGGATAGGGAGAAAGAAGGAGGAGTCATTAGGCATGGGGCTGTAAAGTGTTTCTGAAAACAATTTATTAGGAGCCGTTTGGGTGGTACGCTGTGTGCGAAGGTTTGAAGCGAGCCGTGAATGTATAATGACGATGTTTTGCTTTTGGTTGGAGGAGAGGATTTAGAAGTGAGATTTGTCGATTACTTTTGAATTTAGGTAAGAGAAATTTTTTTAATATTGGTACAGGTGTACCTGGCGGAAATCCAACACATTTTTTACCCAATAATTGACTATTTATTTTAGACTTGGCAATAAAATAGGTACTTTTCTTGACTAGTGTTTAGCTTCCGGTGAAACGCTTTTTACAACATTATTCAAACATTAAATAAATCAAAAAATGGAGCTTGTTCTTGGCCATTTTAAAGATATTAAAGTTGACCATTACAATGAGTCAAAAAATGGCTAAGAAAAAGCTTATAATTATGACGAGGAGTGAAAGAGACAGAATCAAATGTCAATAAATAAATTTTACCGAATATTTATAAAAGGAGGGCTGTAAACTATTTTTTAGTCTCCGTATATTGTTTATATTTTCATAAAGTTTTAGACATTATTGTATTTCACGTACTTCAACGCTAAGTTTGTAAGAAAACTTGGAACGAAAATTCGGAACTTAGGTTATGTTACTCCCATTCTATTAAATGGTCGAATAATGTGAGAAAGAACGTGTCACCGGGAGCCAATAATTAGTCATTTCTCTTGTCCATTAACTGAAATTTTGCCTTATCTTTAATAGACAAATTTCTACCAGGGGTATTTAGATGGTAATATGAAAAATGTTTTATATATTTCGTCTATATTATTTAAATAACCAAGCATTTAGTATTTTATCGAATATTTTTCTTGTATTTGTTTAAATGACAATAAACAATACGTAATAAGTAATGAAGAAAATTGTTTTCAATATACGGTCACGATCACTTTAACAATCACTTTTATGATAACGACTGCACCCTAATAATTACTACTATTAAAACAATAAAGCTTCCGATCGAGCAAAACTTCTACCACTACGCACTCTAAAATCATATACTGCAGCAATCGTGTTCAATTCAATCGAACACCAACACTTAGCGCGCGACACACGCTCTTGTTTAATTAGGGACACCGCGACGGAACGGTGCTTGATAAATTACGCGTACGCGCGATAAATTTAATATCTCGAATAAATTACGGTCTCGTGCTATATACGCATGGACGAGCTCGAGGAAAACACGCGCGTGGAAATTGGCGCGTCGAGGAGTTAGAATTCCAACGGCGCTGTATAAATCGCCTCACGACTGAGGACTAATGCTTATAGTAATTAATATTGAGCGGACCGTTTAAGATCACTCGTTATTTTTGTCAGTTATAGTTGGTTAGGTTGTTTTTCGCACTGCTTGTTTGCGTTAATAATTCACGGGGTATTGGGAGCTGCCAGATTTTTTACGGGAACGCGTGGTAGTTGTAATTGTGGTGGTTCATTTTAATTGTAGAGGTAAGGGGGTTTTCTTTTGTATCAATTTTTTGGTTAGTCGTGTATGATGGAATGTCCAAACAAGTATGGAAGAATGTTACTGTTTTGATTTGAATTTACATGAAAATAACTTTCAAAAATTTAAAGAAAAAATATCTACGTATACAAATACTCGTAACTTATTACACAGTCACTGCGACTGTATCGTATAGTTGCCAAATATAGGTACAATTTCTTTTTTTATCTTTTTTGTAAAATATGTATATTTTATTAGTTATTGATACTATATTTTAGTATTATTAGCATTATTAACCATATTATTAGTAAATTTTACTACAAA
>JAYJLV010000027.1:432866-450191 GCA_036873485.1 Torymus texanus | reverse complement strand
ACACACACACACACACACACACACACACACACACACACACACACACACACACACACACACACAAACACACACACACATACACACACACACACACACACACACACACACACACACACACCCTATAGCGAGCGATTTATCGTGCTGTGAGAGAAAAAGAGGTTCCGCAGGGCTGCGATGACGCGCACGCGCGTACCATGGGAATTCGTCGTGGACTGGCTATCGACACCTGCGCTAGTGTATAGCTCTATAGGTATAACGGTTAAAAAGCGCGAGCGCGATGAGAAATTTTGCTCTTTGCCCTTTTGCCACGGGAGCTATGCTATGGGAAGCGGAACGAAGGAGGTCGATGTAGAGATTCAACTTTTTACGGTATATGCGTTTTGGTATGGATTGGTTGATGTTTGTTTTTACAATTAAGTGATTGACTGGGTAATAAAAGAATGTCAAGAAAAGTCGTGGAAATTATGGTTGATAGATGGATACGTGATACTTACGAAGATGCTGACTTCTTCGTTATCTTCTTGTACTATGGTTAGTTGTGACTCTTTACCTTACATGGTGTATTATGAATTCATGCGAAATTTCAAAATACATTTATTAAATTAGGTTTCCAAGTAAAATAAATAAATTACAGAATTCGGAGTGATGATTGACGTATGAGTATATGTAATAAATAGTATAAACCGAAATCTAACAAAATTTTTTTCTGATTTGTTTTATTGTTAGACAATTCCATTTTTCCTGATGATTTTTCAATTTGTTTTTTAACTTAATTGCATCCGACTTGAGAGACCTTTAAAACAGTTTTAAAGTACACAAATAAAGGAAAAAAAGAACAAAGAAATAAAAAATCGTGAAATTTTTCATGAATAAAAAATATTATAGGTAAAATTTATGACAGAAGAAAATTTTAAAAGATATATATAAAACAAAAGAACAATGTTTTTTTTAGACAAAAGAAAATTATACCATTGTCATTTGGCGAAGAATAATAGAACAACTATTTGAGTGTAAACAGTCGAATTTTATAGCACATTATACAGTATCATATTACACAGTAGATAAACGATTTAATTCATACGCTTTACACAATTAAATGATAAACGGCGAAAGTGGAGAAAAAATCAAATGGTATAGTCATCGTTCAATCGTACAGTGATTTCTCCAAATGAATATTGTAAAAAAAAAGAAATGGGAGAATATTTTATATAATACATTCGCTTATACGATCATAATTCGTATAAAAAAAAAGTCAATCTCTGAGTAGTTGCATTAATCTAAATACGTATACATCTTCATTATACCATAAAAAATCTGTCTCACCTAAATTATTTTACATCAGTGTAAAACCTGATTGGTGAAAATTTTGAGAAAACCACATGCTCTCCACTTTTCTTAAACACATTCGTCTTTAGAAAGTACGAATCAAACAAAAGATGCAAATGAACTAATGATCTTGTAGCTTTCCACTTTTGATTTGCGCGATACGCTCCAAAAATCTTCAGAATTTTTCTTTTTACACGAATGCTTGATTCAAAATGGGTTTGAATACTTATCACATTGCTTTAATTCACTCTATAATAACATCAAATGTGAATTTTCTCAAAACTTCGTTTTGCTAGATTTTTAGATCATCTCACGCAAACTTGAAAGCCAAATTGCGCTTACACTTTTCTCTTTTTTCGCTATAAAATCGACGATATATAATCTCTTCACTTCATGTTACTATTTACAACGTACAAAGCACCTTCTTTTCAAAATATCGACTCGAAGGGACTCAACGCATCGTTTTAAAATTTCATCTCACTTTTGAAGCGAATAATGCGTTAATTCTTGTGATAGACAAGAAAGTTCATCATGCCATTGTCTACGACATTTAAAATTCGACTTTATATATTACGGTAATATGTATTGTTCGAGTCCCTGATTTAAATTACACCTAATATAGCATAGAATTTACTCTTATTTTTTACAATTTCTCTCGGAGATAAATGCAGAACACCTTTTATATGCAGTTACAATTTTTGCGTCGAATATGTTATAATTTTTTTTTCTCATTCTCCGCACGAAGAAAAATATCTTCTTTTGCTTTCTTTTCTTTCAACAAAAAGATCTAATGTCTTTTCTTTATGTAAAATAATTATAATTATTTTCAAACTAACGAGTTATGTTTATTTTTTATATCTCTTTTACTGTTCGCAATTGTCATTAAGTAACGAACCTTGCTAATTTTCTCTGTGCAGCTCTTGGGTTATTTTTTTTTATTTATTAACTGATAATATAAATATTAGATCACTTTTTAAAGAAATAAATCAGAGTTACAAACGACATGTTTTAATAATGGCTTAGTATTTTTATTCTTTCGTTTTTCAAAAATATTCAATTTCCCATTATTTTTAATAAAATTCGAAATCCATCAAAGTTACGCAAAGCATATACAAAGTAAAGTTTGTTCACTTTTTTTAGTTTTTATAGTACACTCGTTTGCTTTTCATTATTTCTTTTACGATAGATCTTTATAATGTCTCGAGAGAAAACTGAAGACATTTTAGTTTTTAGAATGTGCACTTCTTTTTTACAAATGTTTAGGTTTTTATTTTGCCGATGTATCTTTAAAAGATTAGGGTGATGTTCTAAAAAATTATAACTTAAATTTAAAAAAAACAAACGTGTCATACACGTTCCCTTTGTATTCCTACCAGGGTTGTGAGTACTTAATTGCCTGAGATACTAAATTCCTCCTCAAGTCCGAAAACACTTTGCACTTCTGGACTTCCGAATGCAAGAAATGCAAAATCTGCAACCCTGATTCCTAGTATAAATTTAATCTGTGCACATAATATAATAACATGAGTTTGCTTTTTATTTTTGTTAATATTTTTTTGCAAAAATACAAAAACATCTTTGTTTATAAATGCATCTCTTCTATTAATATTATTATGTTTATCAGTATTAATGCTATTGAAACTCTTATTTTTCTCTTCTTGTTGCCTTTATTTTTCTGTCAGAAAAAACATATAATTATTTTCTCTATGACTTGTGATTTGTCACTATTTTTTCGCCTTCATGCACGTCTACTACTTTATACGTGCGTATTATAATGTAGTCTTTCTTTCCTAATATATGTTAGAATATTTTTATTGTTTTATATATAATGATATCACGGAGTTTCGTGATAAGATTCATATGTACAAAAGATCATACAAGTTATTCGATATTTTTAACCTTTTTTTGGTGACAGAATGTCAAACTATGTTTTAAAAAATTATTAAGTTTCTATCTGGTTAGTGTGAAGGTCTGAAGTAATTTTCATTCGTTATTTCTGCGTTTATTTAGTAATGATAAAATTTGACATGAAACAATTAAGAAATCAATTATTCAATAATCTTTATTGTTGTTATCAATTACTGTCCATTTTTTGCTGATCGAGCTGTGCAAGCATTTAAATAATACTTTTGTAAATACAATACGCATTTATTATTTATTCAATACTATAAAAAGACTATTGCGTTTTATAAACTTTTTTGCTCAATAATATTATATGATCGTTATACAGCGTTAATCGTAAAATACAACTTCGAAAAATGGTTAACAACGATTAACTGTCACAAATGTTATACAAAAAATGATTTTAGCAAATTTTAATATTTTTAATGTATGTAGTCAACTTGGGCAGTTACATTGAATCTTACTTTACTACACTATGATGTTTCTTCAGTTAAAAAGCACTAACAGTTCAAACTAGTTTTGATGAAATATAAAAAATGGACATTTTAAGTTACGTTATTATCGGTAAATTTATTTAAAAAATCATAAGGCATTATTTGTAAAACGTTTTTTTACGAAAAAAGAGATTACTCAAATTATTGACGTGTATGCAATGTTTGGTTGGCAGTCTCTATAATTCACTTCGATATATATTACCTTGTAGTTAGTACTTTGTTTTAAACAAGTATTCTCGATGGACATCAAATGGTAAAACAATGATTACCAAAATTGGTGGAATTGTTTGGAAATCTCAGACACCTGTGTTATATGGAACGATTAATAAAAAAAAAGATCATTCTACTTCATTTGTTGATTTTCGTTTCTTTTATTATTAAAGATTATACAAGATTCTAAAGGTGGGAACAGCATGAGCTCGACCGTAAAAGAAGACAATATTCAATAGATATTACTATTTTTTTCGCAAGTCGTACAAACGCAAACTTATAAAGTTTCACGCGTGCGCAGGAAAAGAGAGACACAGACACGACATAATACACACATCGCACTGACCCGCTATATAATAATATCGCACGTTTCTTCGACGCACGAAATGTTTATTACAAAAGGAAAGAAGAAAAAATTAATGAGGAAAATAATACATCTAGAGCCTTCGCACGATTAAATTTTCATTTTTTATTAGAGATTAAACGCGACACTCGCTTTGTTCAGTCTATGTAACGCGCGCAGGTCGAGAGAATTTAGCTTGCGCTGCTAAGCGATTATTCCCTCTCGATCGATCGATCGACTGGCCTGTCAACGTTGAAATTTCGATCTCATCGTTTCATTATTATTCTTTTTTTGTCTAAGAACTAATAATCGTTTGTACGCATATTATATATCGTTACAACATTATCATTATACACGAGATCAAGCGCCACGTGCAGAGCCGAACGTTCGCCGCTTTATTTTTATCATATAATGGACTTTTCATAGCCTGTACAAGTTTTGCTTTATTGCTAAACGCCAAAAATTGGTCCCATCGAATTTTCTTCATTTTCTGCTTTTTCTTTCATCTTCGTCACTTTCATATAATCAAGGAGGATGATGAGTATGAGCTGTGATAGAGCTGTTTAGAAAGATGAGGCGAACGTTCGCTTCGCATCTGCGCCACCTAAATACAACGAAAGAAAGACACGGAGGACTCGGATGCACCGTAATCGTCGTTATAGACGAGGCGATCGTTTCTTTTTTTTTAGATTCTAATTCGCAACGAATAAATTTGAAATAAATGCCACTAAACGTTCGCAAAAGGAACGTACTATAGAAAAGTTCGAACGTTTTAAATTTTTAAAACATTATGCAGCTATATAAGCAAAGGTATCGCGCTTGCCATATACATGTGTCATCGATAGATATCTTATGGCACCAGTCGTTAATATAGTTTCTAAATAACAGAAATTTTATCACCGATTTTTCAACCTTTCTTTTTTCTCTAATTATCTTAACAACGAAAAATGAGCTTAAAAAAACTAAGCGATATCCACACGTCGGCCAGTCGATTGATCTATCGTCTTTGATTTTTGATAACTAAATAAGTGGTTAAGGTAGTAAGAAACGTAAGACAAAAATAGAAAAAGAAAACAGTTATTCGAAGTCGTGGAAGAAAATGTCAACGATTGTTTGAGCTATAAGAAAAAAAAATTCGAAAACTGGCAATTGTGATTGTTATCTGGTTACAAAATGTCCAAAAAAGAACCTAATGCACTTTATAGCGATGACGAAAATTAGTGTAAACACGTTGTATAAGCAGGCAGTGCATTGTTGGCAGTGGTGAGTTTACTTTCAACGTCTCTATTCGTCTCTGTTTCTATATTTTCTTTTTGCTCGTTATACATTTAACGTTAACATTTTCTTCTACTTACAAAGCTTCTGTTTTTATCAACGCATATACGCAATGGATAAACGGCGGTTTCTCATCGCAGAGGGAAAAAATTAAATCTAATATTTGTCGCTTGTAAACGAAATGATATTTACACTTACACATATAAATACAGGACATAGTATACCATGTAAATTAAATCTAAATCCTTCGCGTCACGAGATAATTTCGTTCTCGCAAAGAATCTCGTGAAATCATCTCGAAGCGAAGGGGGAAAAAAGGGCGATGAAATGAAGATCGTTTATCATTCATTTATTCGCAATACAAAAAAAGAAAAGATTCACGCTAAAGTTTAGCTAAATACAAAAAAAAGAGAGAATGTTGAGATGAGTTCTGGACATTTTCAACGTCGAAGAGTCATTCTTTGTTTATTTCATTATTTATACGTAATGATTAATAACAATCAAAGAATCATTATTTGATAATAACCTTTTACAAATATATTAAGTTTTTATTATACTTATTTTTCAAACACTTGATCGATTCATCAAAACATCTTCGCGACGTATCGAATCACAATGAAAACCAATCGTACAACGAATAAACAAAAAATGATCTCGATAAGTCAACTAAAAATGTCCAAATATGCACAACAATGAGTGTGGAAAGAATTCCGTCTCGCGCGCATATATATAATATTGAGTGTCTCTGAAGGCTCTTATCGCATATATGTCTCTAAACGAAAATGTAAAAAGAAAAAAACAATCCTACAAAAAGTTTTATATAGCTTTTTCGCTGCAGGCGCTTACACGCTGCGCCTCTCTCATGTATTGTAACGCAAAAAGACAAAATATGACAGAACGCCGATGTGTATATATATATATATATATATATATATATATATATATCTCCATGTGTGTATGTGCGTATAATTATTTATAAAGAATGTGAGTTGACGATGGGTGAGTGTGTGTGTACCTGTGATTCTCGTATCTCGCATAATTCGCCTAAACTATGTACAAAAAGGTCGGGCCCCCCTCCTTTCTTTCTCCTTCACGACATATTCACGCGCGGGGCTCTAAAAGAGATCCTAGGGATTACACGATTGTTGGGTAATTGAAGTGTTTATTCATCATCATCGTCATTATCATCATCGCACATTACTCGAAGGATAATTAACGCGCGCGTTTTTCAGTTTAACCTTTTAATAGTTTTTTCGTATGTTTTTTTTACCTTTTTCTTTTCATTTAGCGAATAGGTGTGTATGCAGCAAGTAAGTTTACCTACAATTAATAAATCGTTAATAGCTAAAGAAACGCGCTCCCTCGTTGCTAAAGAGCAAGAGCGCTTTCTTCTCTTTCGTCTCACCTTCACGCACGTATCTCTTATTTATTACACAGTATTGGCAGTGTTTCCTCAGCTGGCGTGTATGTCTTTCGAGTTTCTTGCACTCTACTATTCTTATATAATTTTTTCCTTATCTATATAGTCCTTAATTCGCGCCTTATTTAAAAACCACTTACAATTTTTTTGCTTTATGTTATCTTTTTTTTCTGGGTTTCTTTTTCTTTCGCTTTGCCGTATCTATATGTATTTACAACTGGCAGTACCGTCACAATATTATAATCACGAACGCTATAAATCCCGCTCGAATCTAACTTCTTCACTTCTTCACTTATTATTTATCATTTTTTGTTCTCTCTTTACACAAATAAATCCTAAGCTCCTACAAGTACACAAGCTTGTCGTATCGCAATCACATCTCTCTTTCTCATTTTTCTATCCGTAACGTTAGAAATCGACGCAGACGAACAGCTTCCCTGACACGTACACACCCTCTCTGCTTAATTATTTATCATCTAATTGCACTAGTTTATATATATATATATATATACGATAATCAGAATTTCGCATGGATAATTGAACACGCATAAATATAGACGAAAGACGCGAGTTCGAGAGTGTGACAGTGTGGTTTTGATTGTCGGCGTCGATTTCGGCGAGTAACACATTGTGGTTCTTTGAACGCATCGGGTGTCTTGGCAGTAATTTCTTTCTTCTCTTCTCACTATCCGTACAAGATAATTATATATCGTTACAATTTTTTCTCTTAACGCTTCTCGCTCTTATGTAATACTATAGCGTGGAAAATATACAAACACAGCCTTCGTATTTCTAGCCTGCATGAGGGTAACAGCTCAGCTAATGGACCTTAAGTATTCATGAGTTTGTGCATCGAATGTAACCTATACACGATAAAATAAAAACCACTATATCTATTGTTAGATGTTAGAATTTGATTATAAAAAAAATTAATATACTAAGGAGTGATTTCAATATTAAGAACGTTTGAAATGACGATTTTCAAAATACGAGAAAGTACTCATTATTCCAAAAATTTTATTAGGCACATTTGACATTTAGTTGTTATTCTCACAAGTCTGGCATTGACACACGACGATATTAAGTCTTATGTTTGTTAGGCAGTTAGTTGAATTGCTTTGTTACTATCAAAGTTGTGCGTTGACGAGAAACATCTTTTTAGTCCTTTGATACGTTAACAATGTGACTTTGAAGGACTAATAAAACTTACGTACAAAGAAATGTATTCAGTCGCATCACTTATTTTCTGAACTTTATAAAACATTAATTTGATGAAACAACTTTTTTTTTTTTATGTTATCTAACGTCGCCCTGTTTATGCTCCCTTGCGGTGCAAGATGAAACAACTAAAGTAGCTATAGAAAAGAATACTCTAAAGTATTTATCAAAAGCTTCAGCATTTACACGGTGTAATTAAATCATTCCAAGTGAATATTTTAATTACATTGGCTTTGTGGCTAGTGATTGTTTGCGCGATGAAAAATGAAAATGAGTATTTTCCCATATTTCGAATTGTACTTGACTGTTAGTAAAGTGAATGGAAATGATAGAGTACGTCTTAAATGCATCATGATTTAGAAAAATAACGCGCGCACGTACGCGCGCGGAGATTCCGTAACAGTAATTTGTACCCTGGATGAACCGTCCACCGTAAAATCGGTGGTGAGATTGTATGACTCTAATGAGAATACTGTCTTATTCAATCTTACAAGCTCGTATTAAATATAACCCTATCAACCGAAACCTCAACGGTTTCATTGTCTTTAACGTCCAGTTTTCTTTTAAGTTTTTATTTGGCGAGCTCTCAGCCTGCGCTGAGTAAATAGTTTTTAAAATAATTCCGCTCTTAGAAAACAACATTTCTTATTTTTGAAATATTTAAATTCAATACTTCTTTTATCATTTAATTGAACACAATATTATAAACAAACGGAATGTTTGAAAAACTATTTTATTAACTCTCGGAACTGTTACCCCGTATAGGGGAAAAAATAGCGCAAGGCCGGAGCGATCTATATTTTCTAGCTTCTAGATGTACATCGAGTAATTCTCTCGACACGTTCAGCTAGGAACAGCCAGTACGTTTTTATCGTTTCCACGAACATTAAAAAAATAAAGACCACTTTCCTTAATGCGGAACGTGTCGAGTCAACGCTGTCCGTCATACATATATAGAGTTCGAATATCGAACATTCGCCGAATGTCCGTCTCTACCGAGATGAAACGTTGCAATTTATCCAGAGGATGAAGGTCGAAGTTCCCTTTTTTTTTATTTTCTTGCGCATTTTTCTCTTCCCCAATTGGGAAAGAGATCTCGCTTTCGTTAAGCCAACTCTATTGTACAATTACGACGTGAATCCAAAATAGTGTAACCCAGGGGGTCCGATGTTCGGATATCGGTTCAAAAACCGTAAGGCCACTAGAGTGATTATTTTAATTGTATTTTTTTTTATTTCTTAATGCTGCTTTTTTCCTTCTTCTTCTTCTTCTTCTTCTTCTTCATCATGTGTGAACACTTCTCGCCCCTTCTTCCTCTATTAATCTCCTCCTCTCGTTCTCGCTGAAAAAGTCTTTGCTCCTCGTGATCTTTTGTTTATTAACTTTGTTTAAAGATTCGCTAAAACGTTGATGAGGCACTTTCGAGGCTCTCCCAGGATCATCGAACTCTTGAAGCGCCGAGAATCCCTCGTTCATTTCTATCCGAAAATCTGTTAGGCTCGACTGTTTGATAGAGAGTGTGCTCGTGCAGCTCACACCGTAGTATCATCGATTATTGTTATCGAAACTTGGAATTGATCTTTTATTTTTATATTTTCAGTCGCTTGTGTATGTGTGTATGTAACGGGCTTCCGTCTATTATTCTCTTTTTTTGTCATTTTGTAAAATATACACGTATATAAGCTTTTCGTGAAGAAGTTCCTTACGGAGTCTATTGATCTAGCCAAGCGTAATTGCTTAGTCGATCAGTTTGTTCTTGCGTTTGCTCGATCGTCGCGGACTAGACAACAACGGCGGTACCATCTCTGTAGCTGATCCCTACAAATAAAACGATAAATCATTAAAATTTAGTTTTAACGTTTCTTCATTTATTGCTTAACCAGCTTTTATTCAAACGTACCAGGTCTAACATATTGACCTGTTGGCATCACGTGTTCTTCATGGGTTTCCTGCGCTGCTTAATTCGCTGCAGCGCTGGGGGACCAGCGTTGAGGGCAGGATAGAGCGCAAGGTTCATCTCGTCAGGCATTTGGGACGCGACCTTGCGAATAACGACATCTTTCGTGCTACGCACCTCAGATTCCAGGACCCACTCATCAGGCTCACTGTAAGAGAAATTAAAATTTTCTTATTTCAAGTTCGATTATGTATTATAGATGCTAAAATTGTAGTGGAATACTTACATGTCTTCTGGATACCACCGTAACAATACTCTAGTTTTACCGTCCAATTCTACTCGTCTTCCTAATATCTGCAAAAAGAGATATCCATGAGATATTTTCAAAAATTTTAACGATAACATAGAATTATAATTAAAACAGGACAATTTTACGTACTTGACTAGTTAGGGCCATCGAGTCTCCTGGAGTCTCAGCCAGGCGACCTTGTGTCCTTGTCTGTGTTAGTTCTAGTAACCTGTGCTGTAAGCTCTCCATCACTCCTGGATCGAAATAGTCGAAAATCCGTGCTGTAATACGAAAATATCATATTATTATACTGTTCTATAATTACCAATCAACGATATTAAATCATATGAACGTTGTCAAAACTTACCGGACCATGGTTGCCTTCTATATCTCAATTTCTTTCCGTTTCTTCTTACAAGCTTGCCGCCACTTTCGGTGCTTTTCCGCGACGTAGTACCAGCAGTTTCAGTCTGATTGAAGTGCCCGTTCACGTGCCTCTCGAGCGCGGGCTAAAAAATAAAGAAAATAACAATTAGTAAGGAACGGGTGGTACTTTCCAGCGAATTTTTCCTTAAAATGTTTTGCATAATTTTTTTGTAAATTTCTGATTATTTATGGTCTAATGATTAAATGATAATAATTTATGGTAACAAAATTTATATCACATGATTAATTTCATTAGTAATTTTGAAGAGAATGTTACACTAATACAAATGATCTTTTCTATTGATTGTAAGAGTTTACAATTCTTAATATAAAGACCTGCGCTGTACAAAATTGTACAGTGCTCATAGTGACATAATAATAGACTGTACTATTATGTAATATAATTTATTAATAGAGATACAAAAAAATTGTGTTGAATTATGCCAAAATTTAAGATATAAAACCATTGTATTAGCATAACAAACCCTTGTACTTTGTGAATTTTTCTTTTTTTAGAATCGCATATTCAACTCTTTCAATTAATTTCGACTACTTTAATATGATCGGATTATATCTAATTGGTGGCTGTACAATGATAACTTGAATTTCACACGTACACTCAATACCGTTTCAGAGCGTTTACGTTTTAGCACATATTTTCTGCGAATAGGAGCTGCGGGCATTCTCAAAGATCTCGGTTTCTTTACAGATTAAATCTGACCGAGAGGTTGGATGAATGTTTGGAGCAACACTTGTTCGTCACAGAAGAACTAGCAAAAATATTTCAGATTGTTAAGCAATAAGCAATTAATAATAATTAACTGGAAAGTACCACATGAAAATGAAAGACTTATCAGGAACTAAAAAAGCAACAGCAGGACACACAACGTTGATCAACTTTGAGTTCGTTTTCGTAGCTTACTGCCAAAGAAGAAGACGTAATATGACATTACACCTTTACCTTTGATTCACGCAAACTTAACGTTGATCGATGATTTTTTTATATAAATGAAAAATAAAACACCAGAGACGGTTGACAGAAATTAGCAAGAGAACTCATTAACGCTAAAAAATGTTCAGACTAAAAATCTATTTCCATCGCTTTCCTGTCTCGAAAAAGTATTGTGAACATTCTCATGTTCTCGAGAACTCTCTAGAGATTTAAACGATAAAAGTATATTTTCTCATGAGAAACCTCCCTACATAGAAGATTTTTTTTTTTTTTTTAATTCAAGAGATATGAATGAAAATCACTATGGATGCGGAAAGACATTGCTTGTTTACATCTGTGATAAAAATGAATATTTTTTATTAGAAATTTACAGATAAATGTTGGAGTATGAGTAATAAAAATTGATGTTAATAACCCTATGATTTTACTATTAAATTGGTTTGATGTCCACTTTGGGACATCGTCAACTAACTGGCGATGATTAAAATAATCTATTCAGAGCTCGGAAGCCAGAAGTTTCACATGCATCAATTCAAAAGTCGAAGTTTAAGTTAGCGAAAAAAAATTGTCGGAGCTCTTATTTCTTTAACCGGCACTGATGATTCGAAAAGAGAACGACCAATAAAACAGAGAATTGTAAATGTTGTGTGCCTTTGGCGAATAGCGCTTAATAACTAAACGCTCTCTCGAAGTCGAAAATACGTTACCCCAGGATCATGAGGGAGATCAGACTGACTTTGGGGAATAAGTACACACATGAATTCCACACGCACACAAGATAGTCTGAATGCTCGTTGACGTTTTCAGGAAAGAAGGTGATTAGTGTTTACATTTCTATAAAGTAAGTTTTGTACAAGTTTACCCAAATGGCCGAAGTTTATTATCCAATTATATCTCAGATAGAGTATTCGTTAAATATCATAAAGTTATAAGTAATATCATTATAGATTTTATCACATAATTCTTTCAAATGAATTAATTATAAAATATTAATTATAAAAATTTAAGAATAAATGACAATTCGTTACCTTCAGTAAAAACTGGTGTAACATTTGAAAATATTCAATTCAACAATCAAGAAAAGTTTAACATTATATTTATTCTAATAAAGACTGATGATTTAAGAAAAATTTAAATTTAAAACAAATTTCAAAAGACCTCTATTGGTGATATTGAGGTCCAGTTCATCTTTGTTTGATTTTACTAAAATTATAAAATATAAAAAAGTAACGTCGTTAAATAGAGCTTATGACACTATCTCCACAAACTCAAAACAATAGGGATGTGAATAAACCCCTCGGACTGTTTACAAGCAAGAGAAGTGACGGAAATGATACGCATTGACATTGCAAGATGATTCAATAATCATATGACCTCAAAAAAATCGCAGACCTTTGCCCTTTGCATGAACTTCGTCGACTGTACATCACAGTGATAATATCCTGAAACGACGTAAGTATGAGAGAACAGCCGGAATTTCTCCTTTATCCTGGCGAACTCCAGCATGTTATCCAATACTTTTACATTAGCCAGGTGCAAGGGTCAAACTAAGAGGATCCTTCCCTCATGGATATTTTTCGAGCCATATCAGATATTAAATACCATCGACGATCGCAATATTCGTTACTACGCTTTGTAACAAGGAAGATTCGAAAACGTCTCTTTTACCTGGGAGCTAAATCTACTTCCACAACCATCGACGATGCACTGGAAAGGCTTGTTGCCGCCGTGTGAGAGCACGTGTCGTTCGAGCCACCGTCTTGAACACGATGACTTGCCGTGAACCTTGCAGCCCTGCCAGTGGCAGACGAAGTTGTCACCACCCGTTTGCGTGTTGATGTGCGCTGTCTGAAATTATAAATATTATCAGATTATTAAAAAGTTATTCTTACATTTAAAAATGCTACAGGTTATTTTCTCAAAGCATGTTCCACGTCATAAATACCTGTAAGTGTTCGAGTAATACACTGCAGTTCTCATAATGTGAACCGCATTTGTCCCATCGACAGAAACCACTGTCGAGGGTTTGTCCACGTTCCTTGCCTGGTGCTTTCACCGGAAACCTAATGGTCGTCGGCTCGCACAGGATTGGTGAGGGTGATGTTGTTGAGGATTGTTTTGAAGATTCGGCGCTATCTCGGGATGATTCCTCATCTTCGTCCTTCGTTGAATCACTCGGCGTTGGTGGCAGTATCAACCTTGATAGAAAGTCCATGGACGATGAGTTCTTGCCGAAGCCGTTATTCGTCAGATTGTTGTTCTCGTTTACGTGAATTGGCTTCGGTGTGTGTACATAGTCCTGAAACATCATAAAAAGTCCATAAGAATTTTTTATCAAGAAATCTAATAAAAATATAAAATTTTTCTATTTACCTTGAACTGTTTAGTTAGTGTATCTACAATACTCATAGGTGTCGCCATTCTAGGCGGTGGCGACTCACTAGGGCTCGCTTCTGATGTGAGCCTCAGGTTAGAGATCTTGCATGACGGCAGTGTTGAGAGTACGTCGTTTGGAATTGGCAGTATGGGCAGTCCATTGTTACTCTTGGCGTTATTCGTCATTGTCGTTGCTGTGTTATTACTACTGTTGCTGTTATTGGTCATCGAGGATTTCTTGTCGGCATGCTTACCGTTGAGTCGCATACCCAGCGACAGGGCGCGTACTTCCCAGTCGACTGAGCTGCGAATGCTGAGGTGATGCTTGGTCAGACCATTTTTACGCTGAACTAAGGCTGGACGGCGGAACTCCGTGGAGCTCTTCGACGCCAGAACCGACATGTCGCTCGATTGGCCCTTTTTCGTCTGTTGAAAAAAAAACAATAGGTTGTCAATCGTAGAATAATTTATTACCAATGGATGTTCATTGGCTATGACAAAGATATTTACTCGAGATAATCATTCATGAATTTCAAATGGACGAAAATAATTAGTGGAAGCATTTTGCTTTAGAATTGTTAATGAGATTCATCCTTTATCTTGAAAGCTACATCAATATTCATTAGTAATCCTTTATATATCTCGAAGCAATCTCCGAGATTATCTACACTTGTAAATAGAATTAGGATAAGCGCATCGTCTTAAAGTATCACTCTTAAGCTTTATATTGCTAGTAAAAATTCATGAGTCAAAATTGCAAATGACTTGTGAGTCGAACACCAAGAATCCCACAGAACATCTACGGCTATTTACGTAAGCTCAAAAACTATTGTTGTGACATGGACATGCATTCCTTCGATTTGTACAATTAACATACCTTTTATAAGGATTTTCGAACTAAAATTGATTTAATCACAAGAAAAAGTATCCCAAATATCTCACCTTAGGTGGCTGAGGCTTGATTTGTGTTCTGAAGTACTCTGTAATCTTGCCTTGCACCTCAGGCTGTTGCTGCTGTTGTTGCTGTTCCTTCTCCTTCAATTCTTTCTGGGCTTTGTTCCCAGCCTGTCCGACCACCACTCCGACAGTTCCTCCTCCTCCGCTTCCTGCTCCAGATCCACTTTTGCCTTCCTTGCTGTGTCTCACGTCCTGTCCAGGCTGCCTGCCACTGGGCAGGCTGCCGTGTGCTGGTTCGGCTTTGAATCGTTTGTAGCCGTTGGTGCAGGCTGTGGCGGCTAACGGCGGCGTCCAGGGCCAGTGGGGTCTCGGGGCCATCGGCACCGCGGACGCCTGCGCCTGTTGCTGGTGTTGCGTCGGCGCCAGCTTGCCGCAACCTACTAGACCTACGTCGCTCAATGACGATGCCGAGGATGACGAGTCACTGTTACTCTGTGCGTCTGGGGTAGTAGAAGGGGAGCTTCGTGACGAGACACCGCCAATTCCCTCGTCGCTACTTGTCGTGCTGCAGGGTGAACCTGGTTCGGTGATGTCGCTACCAGTGCTGCTACCACCGGAGCTACTCACACCGCTGCTGTGGCTACTATTGCTGCAGTCACCGAATGAACCGGCGACACCACTGTGGAGTGAAGAAGGTAGAGAGTTAGATATCGTGTTGGGGATTTTGGGGTTGTGGTGATACTTTTTAAAAGTTCTTCAAGTAGACTAAGATTCTAATTTTGTGTACTTATGCGGTACTATAGTGTATAAAACGGAACTGAACTTTTTATTATATTTTTACTTTTTTCAGTAAATAGGTAAAGGATTGCAGTTAATAGATATACCGACTTGACGGTATCATTATATATACAAAGTTTCACAACTCTCCTGATATGAAAAGAGAATTGATTATTTTATAAAATATTTTTGTTCACATTTTAATAGATACATAAATTTTATTCGAAGCAAGTTATAAATTATTTCTTAACAAATGGTGTACATCATTTCGTAATTTGACTTTAATAATCTTTATAGAAGCTATTTATATACATCTTGCTTCAAACTTGAAACACAAACCGTCCTAGGACGGAGTATTTTTTCATATAATACTTAAATTGGAGTCTACTTCAGGATAAACTCGCTTCTCTTGTGGAATCTACACAAGAAAAGTACCATTATCCTGAAGAGCTCATTCTCCATTAAAATGAAAAATCCTTCCCTGAGAATATCATCCAAACGTTAGAGCAATCCTCGAGTGAAATTAAACCGCCATTAGCCCCCATCAAACTCCATTTCGGTAATACGAGCAGCGCTAACGAAATCTCGCGGAAGAAGAAGAAGGAATTCGCTCGCGCACACGTCTCGCAAAAATCTTCACGCTCGCGGAGAGAAGCCAATTGGCATCGTCTTTCTCTCTGGCCCCCTGTAATTACATTTTCGCCCGGCGGTAATGTCATTACTCGCTAAGCATGCAATTTCCCGCTCCATCTCTCGAGCAGCCATCGCCGTAGTTGCAGCAGCGCGACTGCAGTCTTGCTTCTCACCTTTTTCGCCGGAAGGTAAAAAGCTCTGAAGTAGATGGATTTGATTATATATAAGCGAATGTCAACTCGACGATGATTTTTTCAGATTCGATTAGGTGATATTAGAGTTCGACGACACTTTACTTAATTTTGGTTAAAACTGATATAAATGTCGTAGGAATTTTGTCAGAGATCAGCTTGAATTTTCTCACGAAATGATAAAATGCGAATAACGTGTGCATTTATGAAGTATCTTCGCCTTTTTTTTTAAACTTCCAAGCATGATGGAGCTTCGGTGTAGGAGGCAAGAGTAGAGAGAAAGAGGGAGCATTCCGTACTATTAAGAGCAGTCGACAGCTTTTACGAGCTGAACTTTTCCCATTCGGCAGCTACTCGACGCCCTCGCGCTCCTTATCGACGTTTGGAACTTTTGCTCACGAATCTCGCGTGAGTCGAAGAGTAGTTGCAATCTCGCGAGTAAGTTCGGTCTTTTATGGTCTTGCTCAAGTGTCGTCGCGTACGTTTCTCGGTCATTGTGCTTTGTAGATACCTATTGGGTATTGTTACTGTTTTGCTATGATCCCCATTTACTCTGGTAAGAAAAATCATTTACATCCTTCTTTCTTCTATTTTAGACTGTTAACTTTACTAATAGAAGATATTACAATAATACATTACGCACCAAGGGAGGGAAGTGAGGTATTGCAACCCGCGTGAGATTGACGCCCGAGCCGAAGG
>JAYJLV010000027.1:420899-432766 GCA_036873485.1 Torymus texanus | reverse complement strand
CATGCATGCTTTATTCGTTGACGCGTTGCAGGAGACACTTTTGGAAGCGATTGAAGCTACAGACGTCTTCTTTTTATCTCAAATAGTTAAACACGAATTTGACAGAATTGTGAATGAAACAACGTAAAATTAAGTATTAGTAATGACGAAGCTTGAGAAATTCTCTTACATGTAAAAAAGACTATTCGTGTGAAACTATCTTAAATATTAAAATTCTTTTCAAGAATATAAAAAGAAACAGTCTGGAAATGTCAATTCCAAACTCGTTTTGCTGTAAATAGCCAGTCCTGGAAGTGTGAGTCTCTCGTGCACTCTCGATTGGCATTGAGGAAAAAAAAATAAAACGCTATCTCACGCACTGAATTCATTTATAGGGAACGTAAAAGTCGATCACTTATGCCGCTGATTTTTTTCATACACTTTAGGTGAAACATTTGTAAAAACGCTATATTCTAGCGACATTTTATCAAATAATTAAGTAATATTTAAATTATTTAAAACAATTTTAAATTATAAAAATATAAAAATATGATGATCATATTACTTAATATGTATTTAGTAAATATTAATACTGTTTAAAAGAAGACAAAGACATCTGAATAATAATTTTTCACATATAAAGATGACCTTAAACAATATTTTAAAATGAATAAATAATGCGTTTAAAATCATGAATGTCGAAAATTTAAAATATAGTTAATATTATATAAATTTACTAATAATTTAAAATCATAAAAAGAATCTCATATGAAATAATCATAAGGTTTAGGCAACCAACTTTTTCATACCCTCAAGGCGTTTCGGTGCGCAAATACATGTACGTGTAATACACAAACTAGTGCATAATGGATTAACAGAGATACGCATTCGAGTAAAAGTAATACACAACAAATGGTCCTCCACCAAGATATTTAACGAATGATAATATTAATAATAATATTAATAATAGTAATAATAATATAATAATAAAAAACACGTGTCAAATACAAGCGTAAAATAGACAGAACAGCACTTACTGTTTAAATTAAAAAGAACGAGAGGTGAACTAATTATTAAATGCAGAGTGCATCCTAACGAATCAGCTTCGTTGAGGAGAAAATGTAACTCTTATATAAAAAAGCAATCTCGCTTAAAGATTTAACGACTAAGCAACATCGATAAAAATATATCTGCAACGCGTAGGTGTCTTTTCTATACGTCACAGTCCACTCAATTCTCATCATCACTCTAAAGTTGTTCTCTTAACTTTACATTTAAATTGAAATTTTGAAAAATCACATTCATCAATATTAAATAATATATATGTATATACCATTATAACTTACTTAATAAGATTAAAATGCGCTCATTTCGAAAACTTATTTACGAAAGACCATTATGAGATGATATGCATATGACGAATCTTTGAGATCTTATTATTTAAAAAAACTTCCAATTTACGCTAATAAACTAATTTTTCTGTTATACACAATATATAGAAGAATTTTTTAAAAATAAGATCTTCAAATATTCAGCAAAAGCTAATTAAAAAATTATTTTAATCTTATTAAAATGGACATTTTTTTGTATTTTTACATACTTTTATTTCCATAAAAATATTACGCTAAACGGTAATGAACTGTTTTTCAAAATTTCAAAATAACTTACTTTGCTTAAGTATCTATGTGACTTCCCAATTCCATAATCTTAAATTCGAATATCCAGTGATAAAATAGCCAGTAAACTGCTTTACTTATTTTTTCATTAAGCTTAAAATACTGCGGAAGGCTTAAGTCGCATTCACGTTATTCTTGCATTCGTGTCCATATATATTTCACTTTCTAAATGTTCACAGAATAAACGATATGGCTGCTACACAACTTCCACGATCTGTGATGTATTCTTGCACTTTGTACAGCGTATAAATACCCAGGCAAAAAAGAATTATATATAATTACACATGGATAGTCGGCAATAGTACGAAGGTTATAGAGTAAACCTAAATACCAATTTTCGTTAACACAATGGATGATATACAATTCTCATTAGATTACATTTATTATGGACTTTCTTTGAAAAATGATTTTAGATGCATTACAAATGATACAAATCCACAATGAATTACATATAATTGTTTTTATCGCAGCGGGAAGTCCTAAAAAATTAAAAATCCTAAAATCTCTAATGCGCTTTGTATTTTAGGATGTAAGTTGACTTATACTTTCGGCTCGGATGTTTACAACTTAATGATCAGTTAGCATTTTTTAATAAGTATAGTCGTCAAGCTTGACGGAAGCGAAAAATTAAACTCTTTTAATACAATAAACTTGTCTTATATGTCTAAAAATTTCGCAGTCGTTACAATCGAAGGGTATAAATTGCAATCTTACATATCCGACAACCTTTTCACTTATATGTTACATTCAAATGCTCTTTTTGTTGCTGAATATTTTATAGAACATGTTAAATTATTAAATTAAAAATTAAACGGAGCAAGGTACAATACAGATAAAAGTGCTTTCATGTAAAATATTATATAAAAGAAGACTTTTTTTGTATCAAAGCCAATAGCAGTAATGACGATAACATATTTTTATCCATGCTTATACAATCAATTAAAAATAATTGTATGAACAGGAATAAATAATTTTCGAATATTCCATCATACAATTAATAAAAGCGACCGTTATATGAGTTCGATGTTAATTTGATTCCTAAATATAAAAGTTCTAAGACAAAGTGCATAACTTTCAATTACATATAAATTATGAGTACATTATGGAACAAATTTAAAAATTATAGGACCGTATCGATGGAAACAATGTAACCAACCATATGTAGAAAACGTAGTCACCTTGCAGTCTGGACTTATACGAATACAATTAAAAAATTATGTATGTACGTATTATCCTTAAGATAAGCTTTACATTTATATCGATTGTTTCGTCATCACTTTTCTCTTTCCTCGATACTCTCCGTGTTCTCCGTAGCATTTATCTTTCTTTACTTTACTTACACAACTATCGTACTTAAAATTCGCATAAAAATCTACTCTCGTATATATATATATATATATATATATATATAAATTCTACCTAACGCGACACTGTACACAGGTCCATCGGTTTTTTGTCGTCCGTCATTAATCATCTCCGTCTCTTTCTCTTTTCACCTTCTTAAGTAGGGGCATCAATTATATTCACATCTCCGTAGTGGGCCGGGGAGCTTTAGATACCGTTTATGATCCGACCTCCTCGGGTCTGGCCAATGGAGCCGATTTCGACTTTTCAGTCGTGACAGTTGTGGTTGTTACCTCCAAATTAGCCAAGTCTGCGGCGCTAATCTAAAATTCAAGCAGAGATTATCGTTTAGTTTTCACTTTTATAGCTGAGCACGACCAAAGTATCCAATCACTGTTTTCAGTACAGTTTATTTGAAGTAATTAGAGAAACACCGAGGAAAGGAGATCAGAGTCACTACATCGATATAAGCAAGAAGTAATATATGTATGTATTGATGTAAGTAGTAGTAATAGGTTATTATTATTATGTACACAGATGCCCACACCAAGTATTTCTTCGATTCCTTGCGCAGAATCGAATGTTGAAGCAACCATAGAAATGTGACAATCAAAATTATAAGTGAATGTTAATATCAAAAATAAAAAGCAAATAAAAAACTTATAAAATTAATTGCTACATTGAGTCAACAAAATTTTGTTAGTACTACAAATAAAATGCTAAGCGCGCATAATTAGTCATAATGTTAAACGAAAAAAAAAAAAACAAGAACAGCAAAGATTTCCCAAAAGCTTCCAATGATTTTCCAATGAGATTTAGTTTCTTTTTTCATTTTGTTTTAAGTTCTGACCTCGACACCCGGGGGTAACGTGATGGTGGCATGTGTTGTTGTAGTTTCTGTACCACTGGTAATTTCTCTCTCTACTGTGGTGCCTATAATGTGGGGATAAAAATAAAAAAAATGAAAAAAACAACGATATGATGCAGGTGGTGTAATGGTTATAAAAAAAGTAATTATCTAATTATCTAATGCTACACAATTACATAATATATTGAGGATATCTATATATAAATAAGGTAACAAGTTTCTAATATAAATATTTGACGAGTTATTGGTTCTCAGACAAGAGCTGCAAATTACAATGATTAGTCACAGCTATAACGTATCTTTAATCTGCAATAAACTAGAATATATGTATTTAAAAAAAAAAATATTCATTTAAACTTTGTTTGCTTCTCAATATAACTCACTAACTTATCTACCAAAAAAGTCACACCCCATCTATCCTATATTCAACCCTCATCCCACTCTTTTCAACTCACTGTTGACTTGCTCGCTGGCGCTCTGCTGCGTTGTCTGGGTAGCCTCGACGTCGCCGTTAGCTGTAATGCCGTTACTCGAAGCCTGTTGAGATATCACCGTCGTCGTCTTTACCACGACCGACTGATTCTGTGTCGTCACCTCAGACGTACGTGAAGTCACTTCCATCTTGAGGCCGGCTAGCCGATTGTGCAGGTCTTCCGAGGAGGTGGCGTTTCTGAAAAGCGAACTGTTACTGTCCGATTGCGCGGCCGAGTACATCGACAGCAGAGGGACACAAAACAAAAAAGAAAAACAGAAAAGCCAACAATTAGCCGTGGTTCTAAATGTGTGTGTATGTGTAAAAAATCAATAAAATAGTGAAATAATAATGTGATTGACAACACGGAAAAAAGTGGCGTGAACAATTATTTTCTTTGCATGTGAAGATAGTTTCGTCATTTTGTAAAATTTACTATTTCAAATAAAAAGATTGTATCATCATTTAAACGCTAATCATTTGTATTGCCAGTAGCTTTTACAACAAAATTATAAATTTTGCTAGATTCTCAGTAACTTTTATTATTACGAATAGTAAATTTTAAAGTCTGATAAAGTCGTTCGCTGTGTAAACAGTAACAATTTTTTCCGTGTATAAAAACATTCGTATCTAAAAATATGTTGAACAATGTCAATGACACGTTAACTTAAAAATGGTTAAAAATATATTATAATTCTTTGTTGAATTCTAAAAAATCTTCAAGAAAACGAGTCGTATCAACCAATAACAATGTGACTCTAAAAGCAATAAAACTAATCCTAAACTTATTCGATTACTTACAGGAGATGATCCTTGACGCTATCGATGGTGATGTCGCCGATGGAGCTGAGATCCTGCCTGTCGTCATCGCCATTGACATCAGTTGTACTGGCAGCAGGCCGAAGCGACGGCTCACGCGGCGAATCTTCTCCGTTAGCTAGAAAACACGCGATGAGCCAAACGGGAAAAAAAGAAAAACCACAAAGGGCACGTATATAGCAGCTTTTATTCTCGCTTTACATCGTTTTCACTCGTGAAAATATTGCTCTCTGTCTGCAATTACTCGTCAGCGGTGCACTAAACGTTCCGTTAACAAGGGGGAAGGGAGTCAAAGTGATATATATTTTGTGATAATAATGATGCGGTGTGATGGATGTTTAGAGCAAAGCAAAAACACAAAAATGATGGACAGCGATGAATGAAGTTATTCAACGTGTTTAATTGTATATAATCATGATCAAGCAGTTAAGTATACATGTAATTTTGGCTTTGCTTCGTGATTCGTCGCTCTATTGGAACAGTGTGTTAAAAATGTATAAATACAAAATTGACAATGATCTATGGGGTAAAGATGTGAGATTATAATTAATATAAAATCTATATAGTTTAAAAAAGAATCTATGAATAAGTTTAAAAAATCATACTGCTACAATAGTGCGAGCTAAATTCTCGTCATTCACGTAAATTAAAAAAAAAATCAAAACGTAGGGACGAAAGAATAAAATAAAAAAATAGACAGGCATCAACATCAACTTGACGTGCAATAGTCACGAGCAGACACGATGAAAATGTTTGTTTTTTCAACATAAACAAAAAAGCGAATGATGAAAAGTAAAAAAAAATGGAAGCATCTATCTGTCTGGACAAACTTACTGGATCCAACGACGCCATTCTCAGTGATTATCTTAGGCGTCGCCTGTTGTTCATTCGCGGCGCTTGTCTCCTTCTCCGTTTCGGCGCTCTCTTCCGCAGCTTCAGCCTCCTGGTCAGCGGTGTTGCTGTCTTGTTGCGGTTGTTCAGTCGCAGGCTCTTCGGGCGTTACGCGCGCGTTAGGTGGCAGATTGAGGGCGCAGTGGGCCTTCGTCACTTTAGCTGCCGACAGGGAGATGCGCTGCAGCTCCGACGAGGAGTGCAGGTACAAGGCTTCGCCAGCTTTCGTGAAAGTCAGCGAAGATATGCCGCTGGAAGTTAAATGATTCGTTAATGTTATGAGAAGTATCGTTAGGGAAAAGAAAAAAATTTATAACAAAAATTATAAGAAATCATGGTAACTTAAAGGCGTTGTTCGTATTCTTGTGGCAACTACTATGATTACTATGGAGAACTGACTTATAATAGTTTTAAAGGTGTTCTGGGTATAAAAATGAATAAACATAGCATACTTGATATCCTCCCTCTTGATGGTCGCAGCGTTGAGCTGTCTTCGTAGCTCGGGTATGCCGAGGACGAGACACTCGCCGAGATTCGTCAGACACAGCAGACACGTCTCCTCGTGCTGGCCGGACGGCTCGACTGGGCAAGTGAACTTGGCGAAGCCAGTTTTGCGAACGCGCGAGCCTTCATGGGCAGTGAGCTTGTATTTACAGAAGGGCTTCAGCGAGGGCAGATTGAAGATTTTGAACTGCTCTTCGCTGGCGATGACGACACGGTGAGGTGAAGCCATATCAGGGCCCGGGCAGACACCGCGTTCCGCTTCGAAAGGCTCTGGCAGTGGGATGTTTGAACCGTCGAGGATTGTGATAGCAATTACCGGGGCACGATGTTTCAGCTGGATTTCTTTGCCAAGAGTGCAGTTAACGTCTTCTTCGGTACGGCGTACACCAGCGGGGATGGCAAGGGTAAAAACGTAAACCGTGCCGTTGTTTGTACCCGCCCATAACGTTGGGGTTGTGTTTTGCACTGGAAGATAGATAACATGTTAATTGAAGTTTATTTCGTTTTTCGAGAAAGATAGGAAATCATTGGGAGAATACTTACTACTAATAATGTAACTTCTAGCAAAATATAGGCATCTGACCATGGAACCGAGTGAATCATCAACAGGCCTTGCTTCGACTTGACGCTCGACGGGCTTTACGTCAATCGGTGCATCGCCACTCGGAGAGGACGCCAAACTCGGACTACAAAGTAGAATAAGAAGAATTAATCATCTCTTCAATATTTAAATGGAAGAAAAATAGATTTATAAAACCTACCTTTCTTTTTTCTTCGATTCAGGGGCTGCAGCACGGGGAGGACTTGCTGAAGCAGCAGTGGTTGCTCTGCGCTGTGATCTTCCCTTTCTCAATCTCCTAAACGATTCTCTCAGTGATTTCTTGAACGATTTCCTTCTGGAAATCGGTGTGTCTCCAGAACCAGAAAGATCTACAAAGACATTGTATTAAAATCTATTTATATAACAATAATCTATTTATATAAACGAAAATAAGTAAGTTACTCAAAAAGGTCACTCACCATTCGGATTAAGAGTGCACTTGACGCTGACAGCCTTGATCCTCACGCAATCGAAGACAGCCAGACCGTGAGCCGTGCCCGTAGCTATGAGACCCCACTCGCTGTGCAAAGCGAGAGCAGTGACTGCAGCGGGTGGATACAGCTGAAGCAGGCAGTGTGGCTGGAAGCCAACGGCGAAGGAGATGCTAGCGGTGCGGGCGGGAAGCTGATCGTGACCCTTCCACACGAAGCCGTCGCGGTCGTTTACCACGTTCATCGTCACCGTCTTGATCTCCTTGTTTGTAGCCTCCGAGGCGATTTTCGCTGTGATTACATGGCCTGCTGTGCCCGCGACCACCAGGGTCGATGAGAGTGGACATAGCAACACCTTCTTCACGGCTAGCCGTGGGTCATCTGAGTACGGATCGAATGTACCCACCTATAAAGAAAAATTTCATTGTTTAGTTTGATCGTAGTTCAACAGGCTAACTGAAACTACTATAAAGTAGTTTAAAATTGCATACTACTGTGCGTTGGACTTGTTGATAAGTCTTTTTATTTCAATAACAATCTATAAACGTTCGTATGGATTATTATCACTTGACTATATATCTCGGATTAGTTGAATACTGACTGTGACTGATAAATATGTCTTTGTTCAATCATTCTTACAATATATATTTAACGTAGTGTCTTCGTAATTCTTAATAGAAACCGGTAGCATAACATGATATTCTTTGTATTAATGTTTCTAGTATTGTGTTAAATAAGTTTGTTAAGTTCAGTAGTTATATTTATCACTTGTACGTCATTTAACGAAAAACTACTTTGAAACAAAGGATTCTATTATTAAACGACAATGACTGAGTCTACTAAGAACCAACAATGGCTCGTGGTGAAATTATTTTTAGTCTTTATTTAATATTGCACAATAATTCTGTACATTTCGCCTGCCAGTCTTTGAAGTTAATAATTTTAAAGCGATATTGCCCATCAGTATTGATGAATTAAAATCTGGACACTTCAAGAAGACAACAAAATGTGACCGAAACGTTATCCAAACTGAACAAACACTTCCTTCTACTAATCTCTTTATCTAAACTTCTTGAAATTTATCCAAACAATGAACGAACCTTCCGGAACGGTGGCCACTCATCCTCGTCCTCTTCTGGCGGCTGCTCCAGCACATCGAGATGCTCGCCGGTGAACAGAATGGACGTGTTGTATTTGTACAGTGGTGTGAGCGCCACATCGGAGGCGTTCCAGAACCGCACAGTACCATCCTCATGTCCAGTGAGTAGAAGCTCACGCGGCTTCGGTTTGTCAGCGTCAGCAGGCTTCTTGCAAAGCAGCATACCACCGTCGATGGGCCAAGTCTTCTCCGAATAAAGATGCTCCGTCTGCGCTTTGCCCGCGATCTCAATGGCATCCCAGAGGTTCTGCGGTACGTTCGGCACGTGTTGTGAGCAGGTTACCTATATGGAACAATAAAAGGTTGTTTTAGTATTATGTGAATATATTGATGTGCGAAAAATGGTGATATGATGTCGGTATACGCACGGCGCTAGCATGGAGTGAGACGAGATACGGCAGGGCCATCATCTTCCAGTCGGGATCGGTGAGGTCAATGGCGACGAGTTCTTCTTCAGCAAGGACGATGAGAGCCTCCGGGGCGACCAAGAGCTTACCGCTGGCCTTTACATCCTCCTCGGAGTCCTCGTCGACTTCCTTCTTCTTCGGCAGGATAGTAAAGAAATCGATGAGCTTGGAAGTGAAGTCGAAGACGACGTGCTTCTTGTTCTTGCCTTCTCGCTTCACGGTGATAGTATGACGGTCGCTGTGCACCGAGCGCTGCATGCCGCCCGAGAAGAGTAAGAGCTCGTCGTCGCTGAAGAATACGTAGAAGAAATTAATTTTATACATGAAAATGACGATAAAAAGAAAAAAAGAAACTTGTGACAAAATTCTATACATAATCACGGAATATTTTTCGTGTAATTTACTTGGTCGGTAACAAAGTGACTTTTGGCCTAAATATTAAATATAACATTCAATTAAGTAATCTTCGAAAATTGATTTTATTTCTAACATTTAATCTGATTTTATAAAGCTATCAGTATTTTTTAATATTTTTAGTGGTTTTTCTTTGAACTTTTTATTGTTTCCAATTATTCTAATTCTCTGAATCATCATCCAATATATTCTTTTTCACAAAATCTTCCCAATACCCTCCCAAAAAACAACAACAATAAATAGAAAAATCCTTACTCATCCGTAGGATGCACGATGATCTTGGTGATAGCCTTGCATGGAAAGGGCCCGTAAGGCGTCGTCGGTTGATGAGGCTCGTCGTTACCTGGACTGGCGAACGCGTAGGATCCATCGTTGTGGGAGAAGCAGAATCTCGACTCCGAGACCCAATGGACCGACTCGAGCTGCTGCGTGGAGACGAAGGTCTGCGCACGCGAAAACAAACCCATCAGCTGCCATCAGATGAGATGTGGTTGCGCGTGCCGTGTCGCGCAGTCGTAGTAATAACACGCGCGAGTAATAGTAGTAGTAGTAATAGTAGTAGTAGTAGTAGTAGTAGTGGCGTCGCCACGCATTTTAAGTAGACGCGGTTGTAGTTTACAGTAGCAGTAGTAGTAGTAGTAGCAGGGTAGTAGTGGTAGTAGTAGTAGCAAGTAGGCACGTGTTCGTCGACGACAGCGGCAACAACAACACACCAGCACCGGCGCGGCGAGTAGTATTTTTTTTTTTTTTTGTTTGCGTTTTCCACGCGGACACATTGAGTGAGAGACCAACCAGCCATGGGCACATTGTGGAGTACACGCACACACGTTCGCCAAAACCACCAAAAGACACGTAACAAACAAACGATAGGTCAGAAAAAAAACATGGCCGGGTGAGATGAAAAGAGAGAAAGAGATAGATGAGTTTATAGATTATGAAGGCAGGGGCTTCGAAAGTACTTTGATAATTGTTTGTTTTATTGATTGTAAAAAATCGTAAAGAGTTTTGTTGGTAAAAAAAAAAAACTAAAAATTTGGTAACATTTTTGTTTGTTTTAATATTAATATTATATTTATCCAAGTACTTTTGAAACGCAGCCTCAAAATTATCAAATATGTAATGAATGAATTGTGTTTTTTTGTTCAGTATACTAATCGTTTCTATGACTTATAATGTAATGTTATATGGTTACGGTTGTGAGTTTTGAAAAATATGTTTCTCAATAAAGTATCACTACAAACACAAACAACAAGAATTTTTCAGCAATTCCATGAGTAATCTTTATTCAAGGAAATTATATTATATAAAAGTAGGTGGAACGACTCAAGAAGTTCCACTTGAGTGAATTCACCGCTTGTTTACAATTTACGCAACGTAACGACTAATATCAAAATTCAAGTGAAAATGGTATATGTCAGTGCGCAGAGACTTTTATGAGCGTTTGAAAGAAATCTCAATTTAGCTTTAAAAAGTTATTTTTCTCCAATTTACTTCTTATGCAATTTATATAATTATAATTATGGTTGTTAAATTTGCTTTTTCTCCGGTAACAGGATACATCATGAAAACAAAAAAAAAAAGGTCGTCACAAAAATTTAAGCGTATATACTTCATTAAGAAACACGTAACCATACCCTTAAAACCTTAATGTTTTTTTTTGCAAAAGCGCTGAAAGCGTTTTCTTAGTATCGGCGTATAATGTGCATTGCTCTTTGATTAATCATCAACGAACAATTCTATTAACTTATATACCGAATGAAATTGTAACGTTTTATAACGAAAAACCTGCTCTTGGAACTTTAATTGTCAAACTAAACGAGAAAGAAAAAAAAACAATGTATTACTCGTAACATTGACTTGCATAATATAAGCACACAAATACACACACACACACACATATATATATATATATATATATATAATATGAAATGAATATACGCTTATATATCTGCGCTTATTTAAACGCACGCAACCATTCAACATTGAAAAAGCGTGTATATGTACACCAAAAAAATCCTTCAGGCTTTTCATTACAAAACATTTTTTTTTTTTTTAATTTCTACCAGCACCATCAGAGAGAGACAGAGAGCTCAACACCAATTGTAAGTGCGCGTGCGCGCAAGTGCTGCAAGCTGCGTTTTACATTATATACACAACATATACCAGGTCCATGTGCATATGTGACAATGGGACACGCATAGGTGTGAAAAGCAGCAACAACGAGATGTGTGTGTGCGTGTGCGTGTGTGTGTGTGTGTGTGTGTGTGTGTGTGTGTGTGTGTGTGTGTGTGTGTGTGTGTGT
>JAYJLV010000027.1:405276-418003 GCA_036873485.1 Torymus texanus | reverse complement strand
CGATCGATTTTTATATATATATATATATATATATATATATATATAGGTACACGCTACCATTATTATACATTGCAAGTAAGTACAGTAGTATATATAGTACACCAGTTGATATTGTTCGAGTTTTCTCATCGGCTTGCGTAAGTTGTCTGATGCGAGCGCGAATGGGAATTTTCGTTGTTCCGAGTAATGTATATATACCATCCAGTACACGGTTATGTATAATATATATGTACAAGTACGTACGCAGCTTGGTTTCTAGATTGAAATCGCATAAACGACGATTACGATTGCAGCCTAAAAATAGAGTGCGTACACAAAGTGCCCACACATTCCCATGAGTGATTTAGACTTCATCAGGTTTATATACGCGGCGCGTTATGTCATAATATGAATGTTACATTATAAAAAATGTAGCGTTCGAGAGTTACATTATATGGTTAAAATGATAATGACAATGACGATGATAATGATGAATGAAGGGGGTATGACAAGGATACCAAAAAAAAAAGAAAATGATGAGACAGGGATACAGGGATATTGGTACAAAGAGTTATTCTTAGTAAAATTAATGTAAAAAATACCGGGCATGAGGTACTGCATGTTCATCGCCTCCTCGCGCATTCTCTCGCCCCTCAAGCATATCGCCGCGGCGCTAAAGAGTATTGCGCTGACCAACGACCAACCGACGCCGACCCAAGCCACCACATACGACCAGTCGTACGAGATTAGTGAGTTGTCCTTCAGGACCTTCTCATCCATATCCCCCCATACACAATTTTTGTTTTTGTTTTATATATATAGAGAGAGTAGAGCAGCAGTAGTAGTAGTAGTGGTAGTAGTGGTAGTAGTAGCGTTCCCGCAAGGAGAGAAAACATACGAAAAACAGAGAGAAAAAAAACATTGTCACTCTTAGTTGTGTTTATGGGTTCCATTAATGACCTGGCATTATGTATTGGACGTTCTGAGCTTGTTCGCGTGCGCGTTCTCTACGCAGACAGCTCGCGGCTATGAGGAAGAGGGTCATGGCACCAAGGCATGTGGCGACACCCAGCCAGGCGAGGTAGAACGACCAGTCGTACCATTGAGCTGAGTTGTCACGTAGCACCTGTTGTTGTTGTTGTTGTTGTTGGTTTTTTAGGGTAGTCCAGGAGGGTGTGCGTGTTTTGTTTTAGTTTCTTTTTTCTTACGGAGGCGGTTTGGAAGGTGATTCGAGATTCCGAGTTTGTGTGGTACAACGCGGTCATCTCGGGGGTTGAAGGTATAGGATAATTTTAAGGCTGGTTGCTGAGATAATTTGAGTCTTTTTTTTTATTTTTTCGTAAGAGAAAGATATGAAAATTTTGTTTGCTTGGATTTTCAAGAAGTTTATCTTTTTTATGTAAATATTGTAAAAATCTATACAAAAAAATTCAATTAAAAATACTCAATTTGCTAATGAAACCTGAAATTGAATATTCATTTGGTTTGAACTATCTAAACATACAACCTTTTTATGCATGCAAAATAAAAATGTATTATCAGTCAAATTAGAATAGTGTTGTTTAACGAGACGAACGGGCTGTCGAGGTGTAAAAAGTATATTAATTATCATTTGGATTGAATTTTTATCGCGGTGTAAAATATAATATACAACTACGTTAATCATCGTCTTATCTTAAATGCAAATTAAAGCATTGATTATAAAACCTTGTATACAATGTCATAGCATAAACAATAAAGTCCGAGCAGCGGTAAATATTATAATTTACGACTAAACTTTTTGACGGTTTATTTTATACAAGGCTTTCTTACTAATCATACTAAATTAATCCTTGCACATATATTTGCACAGCTCAATTATTTACAACAACATTTGTTGCAATTACGACGGTAATACTATGCTCACTAATGGATACGAACAAAACGTACACATAGGCATTGAATTCATTCTCGGAATCTCGAAACGCATTATTCTTTGATTGAGAAGAATTCGGGTTAATTGGACCGAGTTAGCAAGAATCGGCTTCCTGTGGTTTTTCCACGAGTTGCTCCTGCTTCCTGGCAGCCTTTTTTTTGCCGGCACTGAAAGGTCTGCATTCTTCAGATTGATTCTTCCTTTTCATCTTTTACGTTGTTTTTTTTTCTTTTTTTATCAAACCAACTTTAACGTTGGGAAATCTTTAATTGATCAATTATGCTCGAATACTTCAGATGTTTAATGGAGTATAAATCAAAAACAAGATAACAAGCGTAACTACGCAATATTTGTATCGATGAGAAAGGTATAAGTTAATATATAAAATATGTGAAAAGAATCAATTTCAAGAATGCTGCATTAAAAACTACTTGTTAGTGATGTAAAAGTAATGGTTAGTCGTACATAGGTATGTCCAAGAGAGAAATTGATCATTTTACTCTTCTGAATTATCCATCTACATTACTTTTTTACACTTTTATAAAATTATTTAAATTTTGTTTACTTTTATCTATTTACAAAAACATTAAAAAATATTTACTTTTCACTCAATCCCAATCCTGGACAATATACCTCATCAACCAGCATACACAGAAGCCAACGCTGCATCCCGTAGGCGGCAACTTCTCTCATATAATAATACATCATTGTAAAACTCTCAATAGGGGACAATCGTTGACTTCTGCGCTATGCGTCAATCAAGTTCTCCTGTTTATTTTTTTTTTTCATCATACGATATACGCAACCCACGCGAGTTTATTCATTGACTTACGTTGCTCCATTGCTGGTAGTACTCCTCACCGACGATCTTCTCTTTCTCGTAGTACTCGACACCGTGCCACAGGCCCATGCCGCCGGCTGTCAGCAGGCCTGTAAAAGAGTCGATGATGAGAAAAAGGTGGTGGTAATGGTATCTTTAGTAACATTTTTATGCACTGATGGTTATTAAAATTCTTTATTCTTTGGTCTAACAATACTGATTTCGATTCATACAATGCATTGTGTTGAATTACATTTGGATATGTGAATTCTAACACATTATAATTATATTTCTTAGTATTCTTACATCTGGAACACTTTCTAGTGTTGTATAAAAATAATTTGAATAGACTGTTTTATTATTAATATCAATAAGTAATAAAATTAACAAATTGGAGAACACTTACAAGCGAGAAGCATGAGAATGGCGGTGGCAGTGATGTTACCAGGCGACCTCTTCCAGCATCCGACAACGCCAGTCCAGAACGCCACGAAGATAGCCAGGAAGCCGACCATAAATAGGGCGATCACCGATCGTCCCATATCTGTGTCGAATCAAGATTAATTAGAATATAGTTACATGTGTAATGAGAGCGCAAAACTCTCAAAAGAACCTAAAATTTCTCTTGTATCTTAAATTTATTTAAAAGGTTGTATTTTTGTAATGTATAATATCTATGTATTGATTCGTTAGTTTTCAATTTCTGCTTTCGATTAGATAGATAGGATTTGAGCAAATCGTTTATAATTATTTTTTTTTTTTATAATTATTTATTTTGAATAGGAATTGTTTATCTATATTCATAATACGATATCTATAGAAATACAATTCCTATATTCAAAATAAATCTTAACAGATTAATTCTAAACAAACTACTTACTATATTAAAACATGGTAAAGGAACTTTTGGTTAAGAATTTCACTCTCTACTCAATGGTGTACAGAGATACATAGTTTCCGAACAAGTTGCAGAATGTAAATCTAACTTTAACTTCTGAAAAAGTATTGTAATTTACTTATTTTTAAAATATAAAACTCGTGGAGGTTCGCTACACGTTCATATTTATAAGATATTTTTTTTTACAAATTATGAATTTATCGAATAAATATTTAAACTTTATAATTTTATTCATGCTAAGCGATTCAACAGTAGAATGTGTACACTTACCAAACCTATACAGTACTTCTTCCCAACCTTTACGCGTATCTTAACATCAGAACCACCCCAATATACCCATCGTTACTTTTATATTCTTTCTAAAGAAAAAACGCATCGTTACGCACAACCGAACACCACCGCATCGCCACCGTCACCGCTGACCCGAACTTTCTACAGCCTCTCCAACTTTACACCGATTTTCATCTGCCGCTTAACACAACGACGTAATTCCTGTATTGCCGGTCGCGGAGAAGAGAGACCCATTATATATATATCCCTCCGCGCGCACCACACCGAAAGAGAAACGCGCGGCGGAAAACCGCGACGTAAAAATTCTACCTCCTTCCGCGATTGCCGTAATGCAAAGCGAGCGTCGTTCCTCCTCGTTACTCGATGTAAGTACCATCAACGTGCGCTTTTATACGGATTCCTTAAACGACATCGTCTTCGATAAAATTAATAAAGAATAGTGTATATACCGTCGATGTCCATTATAAATGATGGTATACTTCGATAACCATAGTGTATGTGTGTGTGTGTGTGTGTGTATATATAGGTTATTTTACGATGATTTATGTAAGACCCTCGTATATACCTTTCTTTTTATTTAAACCTGATTTTACGCCCACATTAAAATTACATCAAACAAGGCAATTGATTACAGCCTCTTATACTTTTTATTCCTCTTCAACTTATATAACTATAATCGTCATCATCATACCTACTTTAATACTTTAATATTATTAAAAAAGAAAAGAAATATATCCTTACGAAGCCGGGCCATCGCGTCCTCGGAAAATCCTCTCGTCTCGTTCTCCTCATCGGGTATGAAGTAGTCAATGTTCATACAGTGCGTTTCCACAGGGCTCAAGTACGTCTCCACTGTAACAATGAAATAAATATAAATATGGTAATTGCCAAAGCGCATACGAAGTAAATCAGTAAATCAGCGTCCGCAAATGATGAACAACGCGACGCGTGAAAGTTCAGTTCGCAAGAAGAAAGCGCATATATGCATATGTGTATGTATACGCATGTAGCGGAAAAAGGTAATCGTCGTTAGATGTTGTTCGGTTCGCTCAGTGTTGAGTGGTATGGTAATGGGGTTTTGGTTTTCTGGGGAGCTTTCTTTTTGTGGTTTTAGGTTGCTAGCATATAGGTAGTAGTGTTTGAAAGTGTAAGAAGGAAATTTGAGAAGCACGAATCATTATATATTTATTTATCTATGTAGCTTCTCATATAAAATAATCTCTATATATACACTATCGTTTTTTTTCTCTAAATATGCTTTCTTTTTCGTTCAGTATTCCTAATATTCTTATCATATATCCCATACAATATAATTATTCGACTATATACCATTTCAAAATTCTTTTCTTCTTCCAGATCTTTATCATAAACCGCTGTTTATTATTATACTATCAAAAACACACATCATCACCATTTCCCATCCTACATTATAGCAACGTAATTTCCATTTTAGCATATATAACCACCAATGTTCTAAAGCATCCGACACAAAAAGGTTGTCACACACTCCGCACACGATTACGCGCGATTGCAAAACGTTCCTATGTATATACCCATCCCTAAAAGTCTTTCACATAGACACACATATATATACATGCTACAACGCACACGTCCAAAAAAGGCACCGCGTGATTTCCTCGTCACTGCAGCAACAGCGACGCACGAGCCATCAAAGGAAAATCGGTAGGCGGCAGTGTGTGTATGTGTGTGTGTGTGTGTGTGGTGAAAAAAAATCCATGAAGAAACGCCGTGGGCGATGGACGCGATGCAACGCAACGATGCGCATGCGCACTTATAGGACCTTGGACGTACCTGTAATGGCATTTTCTCTGCACTGGGTATACGTGTGTGTGTGTATGTATGTGTGCAAGGTGCAGCCTGATTAAATCGTCGAGTCGCTGTTTTACATGACAGTGCCTGAGTATAGTTGAAGTCAAGAGAAATTCTCCGTTTAGTGCGAAATTATTACTCCAATAAGAATGGTTTAAGCTACTTATATTATCAAGGTGACATACAGTGGTATATACATACGTTAATAAACCGGGAATAATGATATTTAGTTTCGAACAAAGTTAAAAAAATGTCTGAATCGTTGGCGTGACTTGAGGATACACGCGTATCCTGTAGAATAATGGTTGTATCTAAACAGTAGCAACCATTGACGTATCGAGGACGAGATAATTGCCCATCATGCATTTTTCCTCTATACTATACAACGTCCTTCTTCCCCTTATGTCTTTCCAAAACGACCATGACCGTTCTCACTCTGTTACTTTACCTAATTATACCATCACAATGCATTACACCATCAATCCTCAAACGTTCATCATCAGCTCTCATCTCTTTCTCTATACACTTTGCATTGCAATCTCACAAATCCATACATACACATACACCAAAAATCCCTGTCCACACTTCTCTCTCTCTCTCTTTCTACCGATATCCGCGCGAACCCCACCCAAAGTCCGTTCCCATATCCTCTAGTAGGTAGCCTCTCGCCGCGCGTGCGCGCGACCCAGAATGCGAAGCGAGGGAAAACCGAGCCACCGATGCAACAGCTCATCCTCTCCTTCTCTCTCTATCTCTCTCTCTCTCTCTCTCTTGGCAGCAGCAACGCGTCCTTCTCGAACGGTATACTGTATATATACACAGCGTTGCTGCTGCTTGCTGCTGCTCTTCGCGATAAGCGAATTCCGTTGTGGCAAGTGGAACACACGCTGTCGTTTGGAGGTGGAGTTGTATTCGATGGGTCAGAACGACGATGGGTGCAGGTAGGATTGACTTATCGTGGTGGGTGAAGGTTTTTCCATACGAAGATGATGATGATGAAGGTTATTATACTGTTGTTATATGGTAAATTTTTTTGAAGGAATTTTGAGTGACAGGGAGGACGGTTAATTGACCGAGGTGCGCCAAAGTGAGGTCATACTCGTATAATGGCTTGCACCAGAGTGACAATTATCCATACTTGTATACAATGCCTTTTTTTATTTCATCCCAATATTATTTTTCTTTTAATTCAACCAAGCGACTGGCAACCCTTTATACACAAATTCTCAGTGCTCAGCGATGCATTATTCGACGACCCAGTTGCTGTGCCCGATGATCGAGTTACATCTCTTATATTCTTATGTATATACATACCGATGGACTGCGCTTTCTAGCAATCAAATCGATACGCCGTGTGTCTTTAAAGAGACGAAAAAATCAGTTCGCTGAGGTATAGAGAATCGGGATACAGATATAGCTTATACCTGGACGCGACGATGGACGTGTTTTTCTATAAGAGAGACGATGATGATGATGCTGGTGAGTACGAGTGTATAGTCATGGAGGTGAAAGATGAGGTATGAATGTATATATCGAGGATCTGATTCACGATGCGTACAGTGGTATATTGGCCGATGAATAAGCAGGTAAGTACGTGGTTCTTTGGGGAAGTACGGTTTTTTTGTAGGATAGATTCCTAGCTATAAGCTTGTCTATATGCCGAAAATGTATATTATGAAGATTCAATATTCTATTTGAACGGTATTACGCACTTGAACTAAAAAGAAAATAAAACAACTTTCTTTACGACGCCTATTCAACTCATTAGAAACCTATACACATACGCCACTTATAATAATATTTTCCCGACATTTCAATTCGGAAGTAGTAGCGTGTTCTATTATCGATATCTATACACGCATATCCCAAGTATACGACAGACGAAACGAGAATGTGTATAGGTTCTGTTACTCGGCCCGGATTAGCTCGCGCTGCGTCCGTAATTTTGACAGCGAGTCCTCGTTCGTTGCAGCATATTAATTAATCGTCGCTCGTATACAGAGACGCTTTCACGCGAGGCTCTCTAGCTATCTCTATGTTTACAGTTACACATACCATCCTAGTAGTCACACAAAGTCGCATATAGCATTGATAAATCAGACAATTAGTCTGGGATTCGCTTGCGATTACATCTATCAGCTTATAATATATATTCTGCTGTAATTGTCCTACCACATATGTATGTATATTACTGTTATGTAGTATACTGTATATATATAAAACATCACGTGTGTACATGCGCGCGAATCTCTCAATTAAAAATCCCGCGTTACTCTCTCGATAACGAGCTGGAAGATCGCTTATCCGGCGCGCACGCGCGTCGTGAGACAAATAGGCAAAACTTTATATGCGACTACGGGCAATTTGTAGCGGATACATATGTGTGTGTGTGTGTGTGTGTGTGTGTGTGTGTGTGTGTGTGTGTATATATATATATACACACCGCCGCGTGCCGCAGTCTGAATCCAGTCCACAGCTATTACAGGTCGTCTATAAAAACGTTTAGCCCCGTATAAGCGATGAAATTTCATATATTAGTGTAATCAACAGCGACGGCAATGATGATGATGATGCTATACACAATAGAACGAGGAGGGAGAAATGAGATTGCTTATTAAGATGACGTCTCGTGGAGGTATATAGTAACACCACCGTGTAATGCGGGAATGCTACAATTCGCAGTTTAAAAGTCTATTTTCCAACTGAATAATGCAAATCTCGACGCGTAGCGATTTAACCGGCGTGTGATTTGAACAGTTAGTTTTCGCATAGCGCTGATGGAAATTTCTCGTCGTTATATACCGCGCGGTTCGTATATAAGTGCCGCGAAAGAATGTCTGTGATAAGTACGTGTATATGTAAGTAACCGAGTCGTCGACCTACTATACTACCACAGCATATATGAACAAAACGTATAGAAGATACCTTTCCATCCGCTTCGTTACTTTTAATCAGTCGCAGTTACGCATACACCCTAAAAACACCATACATCATTAATCACCACCCGCGCCCTTTTAGACCCTGATTTAATTAAAACCAGATCACCATCACCTTATAGGATTTAATTTTGGGCGACATCTTGGCGACGTCTTCCTCTGACCTCGAATAAAGTAACACGACCCCTTGTGTACACACATACAACTGAGAAGAAACCTAGCCGTATGTATATACGTATACGTAGCACAGTGTACAGTTATACACGCGCGCGAGTCAACGATCTTGCTTCGTGAACGCGCTTGCCTGCCTGCCTGCCTACTTTAGGCGAAACTGGATTTCGAGAGAGGGAAAGAGGAGAGTTGGCGAGACGAAGCTGTCGTTGGGTCGCGGAGATGGATTGAATAAGGATTGCGGCGGTGGTTGAGGAGCAGGTGCGGTTGGTTGTGATTGGGTTTGGGAAGAAGAAGAAGAAGAAGGTCGATTAGAAGATTTGATCTGATGGTGGGGTTGGGTACAGGTGTGTGCAATGATGAAGTTATACGTTGTCATTGGGAAATGAGTTATAAATGTAATTTTTAGCTTTAAAAGGATAATGTACGTATAGTGATTTTTTTACTTAAATCAATGTTGATTAAGTGCTCAATATTTTTATTTCTTTTTTCTCATACAAAATAAAAATAGACGAACTAATACTAATCTCTCTCCAAAACCCACCTTTCCAACTACAAAAAAAAAGAAAATTCATCAACTCGCGATCTTCACACGTCAACATACTAGCGTCGCCGTTCGCAGACATATCCACACACTCACACGAAGCAATAGGTAAACGGCCGACACGAAACGGCCGATTTACCGTTCGACAAGGCTCTCTTGAACACGCGCGGGAAGCGTGCGCACTCGCATTTTTATAGCTTACGCGAGCAAGTGAGCGAGCCTTATATCGGTTTCGGCATTCCGCTAGCGGGTTGGCGCTTCCGGCGGCGTGTTGTCCTCGTCGTCGTCGTCGCTATACATGCTTCCGGTGCTTGACGACGTAGACGTTGGTGCGTATAGAAGATAGGTCGAGGAATTTATTTTTTCGGTAGTCTTGTTTAGACGGTTAAGTGTGGTATAAACGAAGATTTTTTTTTATATGTATATAAATGCTGTTATGTAAATATACGAGATTTAGCAAAAAAAAAGGGTAATTGGCTTAAGACTACGTAGAACGGGGAAAATTTTATTGTAGGTGGCGAGGATACAAAGTGACTGCGCGCTGAACCCCCGTTGTTATAATATATATTCGAGGAATCTTAATTACCGTGAATCATTCTACGTGACCACGCGTGCATATATACTACTATACTACTACCAACGTCTAATTTCGCGCTATTTTAGACAAGAACGCGATTAATCATCTAAACTCCCTAATCTCTTTATATCGTGTTTTTCACTTTCCATTTTCTCAAAACAATATAAATACGATTACTGCTCCCTATTATACAAACCGAATCTATCTCACAATACCAGTACCTCCGGTTTTCCAACAAGGCACCATAGCTTTATTGGTTACACAACAAGGTATAGTCTACATCCTCCGGATGGAAACAACGACGCAAGACATCCAAACGTCTATCAAATATATTGCCTTCTTCTCCTTTGCGAGATTGTTACGTATATATATTTAGTTCACCGTTCCCACGAGGAATCCGAAACTTCCGGGGGAAAGACATACGTGTGTATAGGAAGCAATTTCGCAGTGAATACGGAGGAAGATGATGTATGCGGGTCCATCAGGCTTAGGACAAGGCGAGGTGGAATAGGGTCTTGTATCTGTATATGTATATACGCGGGAAATTGCGTTGTCATTTAAGGATGTGTGGGGTAGATATGTTATGAGTGATTGGATTATCTTTTGTTTTGGTTATCTTTGATTAGATGATTTATTAAGTTACTTTGTTGTTATACGTTTTAGAGAAAGGTCCCCCTTGATAGACCCATAAAATTAGAAACTACAATATTTTATTATACGATATACGCACGTTCATTTTAAATTGCAAGAAATATACAGCGCGATGAAGATGTTTTTTTGACGCGCACTGTTTCCTTAGCTCAGATCAAGCTTTGGATAGCCACGTGTAATATTATCTTACAATTATACCCTGAGGGCATTGTAATGTAGAATAATTGATCACTACCATGAACAAAATAACTAGAACGTTTACTCGTACCTGCTTATCAAATCTACTTACTTGAAAACTAATAAAATTCTACCCTTAAATGTCCGTAAAAGGCGCGTATGCGTTAGTGCTTTTGAAAAAATCAAGCATTATGTACACACCGTTTATTATTATGCGTTATATATTACGAGCGCGCGCGCGCGCGCGCGCGTTGGGAACGATTAGCATATGCGGAAGCGCAACTTTCGTCGCGCTTCGGGATTACATTATGCCACATTGCTCGACGCCGGTGCACGTAACTCATATACCACGGAGTAACGGAATCGACGGGCTAATGAGAAAACTCGTGGCTATACATAGTTTTCGCTGGTGTGTATAGTGGCGAAATTGAATAGTGCTGATGATGGGTTGGTGAGAGGATTATGACTGTGGATGATTGGTGATTGTGTGGTGGGGAGTATGAAGTTTCATTGGTAGTAAAATAATTTAAATTGTTAATATAGTCTAGATAAGAATGTATATCTTGTAAGAAATTGACTTTTGAGACGTGGGGGTTGAAAGGTAGATGCAGAAAACGTAAATGATTGTTTGTTAATTAACTTTTCGTAGAGAAAATTTTGGAAAACCAATTTAATTAGTTCAACGTCCTATTAAGTATACAATTTTAGAAAAGATTTACAGGCGAATTATTATTAAAAATTATCGTAAACTAAATCCAAATAGAAAAACAAAGACCATCTCTCTACGATTATATTTCAGCGAGCCACATATAATATAATTCCCTCGACCAAAACCATACCTATAACCCGAAACCAGAAAAAAAACCTCTCTTCTTATACCAGAAGACCATCACGAATTATTATTATACGATAAACCAGAGAATTCACAGACACAATGGCCAAACTGTATCCCCAAGATCACCAGCAGGAAGCATTTATAAACATGATATGTAGAAAGAAAGCGCACAAAGCGCGGCCGTACGGCAACCGCTCCGTGACTTCTCTCTCGATTTTCATAACTCGCGCGCGGCTATATATATATACGTAAACACTGTATATATGTATATACGGACGACGGTAAGTTTCTTTCCTACGCCGTGCACGGCAGTGAAAAAACCGTTACTTTGTGCCCTTCGCGAGCGCTGTATGAAGACGACGTGCGCGGATGTAGGAATGTGCGGTGTTCCTGGGAGTTTGTAAGGTGGAGGTGGAACAGTTCAGGTTTTGACTATTATTATAGGCTAAATTTGGCGGTTGTATTAATTTTTTAATCAAGATTATAAAATGAAGTTAAAGTTCTATTATATAAAGCAAATAGTCTCTTCGAAGCTTAACCATCGCTAAAATTTATTAACATAAAAGTATAATAAAAAAAGTATACAAAAAGTACATAGCAATTTTTGCTATAAAATATAGTAAAAATTTTGAATAGTTTGTCCCGACAGTCATTTTTATTATAACATTTTTCTCAGTGTAATAAGTAACAGATGTATACCTGCGAAAAATTAATTTCGGTAGGTACCAATCGCTCGCTAACATTTTCGTCTAACGGTCTTTCAACTAAGGAAGCGTTATCGTCACAGCCACAAGCCCGTTATATTATATATACCCAGCAGGGACTTTGCATTCCACGCGTCCATCAGTTTTAGTACCCGCGCAGGTGTCATCGTAAAAAAAATCGCATTGTACACTGCACACATGAGTATTATCAACACGTTACTCTCGCCGCCATATCACGCCACGAAAGCATAATTTTAATCTCATCACTACCATGAACGTCAACATTCCAAAGTTTTATGTCGTTTTCATTATTCTTAGTAAAAGAGCTTCTATATATACACACACACACACACACACACACACACACACACACACACACACACACACACACAAACACAC
>JAYJLV010000027.1:394887-405176 GCA_036873485.1 Torymus texanus | reverse complement strand
TCCCAAACCATCAAGGTTTCTCGGAAGAGGAAATTTCGCCAAAGACGAGGCCTTGCAAAAAATGAGCCCTCCCGGAAAATGAAGACACCCCGAAGACGAGGCCCCCTCCTAAGGTGAGGCCCGGGGCTATAGACCCCCCTAGCCCCCCCCTTGATCCGGCCCTGCACACACGCTCTTGAAAATGATATATTAATACTCCATTAAACCAGTTTTACGTTCTTAAGTTCTATAAATATACAGCGATTTCACGAGCCCAATCCCTTACGATTACCTAAGATTATCAAACGTCCCAAACCTCGCACGTGATCCGAGAGGCCAAAGCCAACAAAGACGAAAAAGCCATCAGGGTCGCACGCATCGCGCCATGTGTTGCTCGCTCGCTCGCTTGCGGGACGTTTTCTCAAGTGAGTAATCCGCGCACGCGCGTCCTTTGCTCTTTTTCCGGCTCTTTGACTGCCGCGAGTGAGCGCGCGAATGATGACCAACGCCGAGATCAACGAACACACACACAGATGTATATATCTTGTGTATACACGCGCGCGCGCGCTTATGACGCATCGCGAGCACGCGTGCATGTGCATCATATATGTATAATACACTGTACGTGCTATCTATACGAGGAACGCTCGAACGCGAGCTTTCGCGATACTCTGCAAAAGCGCGGCATGATTCGGCCCTACCGCTAATTGCGTAATTGCTGACTGTCGGTCGCGACAATTGGGAATGAGTTTATAATGATAAAAAATTCTTCATTCTTTTAGATAGTGGTATGGCTTGTCATTTGGAAATGTGCTTGTTCAGAGAATACTTGTACCAATCTACAAAGGCATTTTGTAGAGGAAATTATTTTTTGGATGAGATGTAAAAACCCTTAATAATTGAATATTATGTCATTATTTTTTTCTCAATGAAAAAAAAAAAAAAAAATAGTTTGTTATAATTCATATTGAAACGATTTCAAAGTCGGAAGCTTATCTTAAATTCAGATTCACTTACAATAAATTCATAATTTGTATAAGCTAGTTTTAATTTTTGGATGACATGAAAATCAGTTCAAGTTAACGGAAACTGTATATGTATGTGATTTATTGACCTTTTTGTAAATTTGTACGGTTTCTTAAAATTGGAACGAATGAAGTCATCTAATTGTGAATAAAATTGTAACTGACAATGCAGTTTTCAATTGTATTCACTCTGATTCATAGTTTCAAATAGTTTTTTTTCTAAGAAACTATAAAGTATTCATTAGTGCCTTAAATACATAGCGAAAAAGAGTAATTTATTATCACCGTTGTTCTCCTATTTTATTTTCAATTTCATCAGACTTACTGTGAAATCAATAAAAAATATAAGTTATTTATACCTAAAATTGTTCATAAATAATATTGAAGGACATTGAGTGAAACATACAGAGTAATTTCAGTAAAAAAGGTTACCTTACTTATTTATTTTGTTCCAGTACTCTTCACATTCCTTTGATGGCGTTATGCGAGCTTCTGTATATGCTTGGTAACTACTTTTTCCACTTACTGTTGCTTTTATTTTTGTCAGCTTTTAGTTTTTTTCGTTCACATACAAGAGAGAAACACATGAAACCACTTGTACATCCAACTTTGGTATCATTGAAAAAAAAAAACAAATATAGGTGCATTGGAAATATTTTTTGCTTTCACTCATGTTTCATTAACCGTTTTTCGTCTATTCATATCAATATTCGTATCTTCTCTTGGTAAAGAAAAATATGAAAAACAAATTTCGAGTTTAGTCTGTCATACTTTGAAATACTTATAGAAACATACATTTGCATACTTGAAAATTAAAATTTCTTTTGGTGGAATCCTGATTTGCATTATTTGCATTCATGAAATTTTATTGATTCTTCATACTAAAAATATAGGAACAGTATTATCGCTTTGTATTTTTTAAATTGTATTATATAAATATATTAGTTTTCGAAAAAGAAAAAATGCGATGGATTGATTCTGATTGTTTTGACAAACTCTTCGCGTATCTTGTAATACTAATTTCTAAAGCCAAGTTCATAAATTTATTTGAAAACCCTATTATAATTTACAATAGCAAGAAGTGCATGTAAAGTCAGCGAAGAATTGACTAAAATCTTGTTTTTTTGCTTAATAGTATAAAAGTAATAATTATCAAAAATAATTATGTAAAATAAAACACTTAACTATTGATCATGATAAAAATGTTATCACATTATTTTTGCTGAGAAGTGAGAACAAGTCGCGTGGCAAAAAACAATGAATCAGCCGCGACGAAACAGAAGGAATCTACTAGCATAAAAATGATCTGTATTACACTCAGATTCATGAGAACCCTGTTAATATTTTCAGCAAAAAATCCCGTCAGTTATAATATGATACAGCCTTGGGTGGGAAAAATGTACAGCTAGACCAATTAACATGTACATTCTATGAGTGTTTGTAATTAAAGAAATGCAAGTTTACTGTATTAAATTTCTTTTTAATAATAATCATAGCCAATTATACAATCCCTTGAAGCCAATTTTTATCGTTATAAATTTTGCATTACAAAACATTGTATTTATTTACATTTATCATCGCCACAAGTGGCAATATTACATATCTAAAAAATTTGACTTGTGTATCATTTCTTCTTTCGCCTCGCACTTTTGAAGTTTTAACTTTCTCTTTTACTCTTAAGTACGCACGGCTAAAGTGTAGCTATTGGGGCAAGCATATAAAAGTCTCGAGACATTTACGATTAGCTTTTGATTAACAGAATCGCGCACGATTTTAATTATAACCTTTACCTCTTTCGCACCGCGCCCGCACACTTTCTTCGTATCTTTTTATTATTATTTATTTATACAAAAATGGCTATCCTCGGCTCATTTACACAAAACGTACGTACGTACGTCGCGCACAATCATTGAATTATTTTTTTCTTTCTACAAGCTTCGCGTGAAAAATAATCACGATACATGAAAAACGCTCGCGATTATACATTAAAAGGAAAAAATAATGATTGTTTTTTTTTTGGTATATTCATATCTTATTCCCTCTGCCTGCGCCAGTTTCATTTCTACTGACGGGCTTTCTTGTCATTATTTGAGACGAGTATGGAACCGTTTTGTTAGTGAAAAGTGTGAATGTTGGTATCGCAATTCTGAAATCCATATTACATCCTATGACTATAAGCACATGCTCACGTTTTAAACTAGAGGTCAAAATTAATAAGAGAAGATTATGAAATAGTCTTATCCACTGTCGTCAATTGTTAAGCAATAATTACAGCACATTTTGTTATAACTCACTTTATGTCATAAAAAAATACAAGATTTCGAAACAAGTTAAAAATTAGCACTGAAAAACTTTTATAATTTACTTATATTATATGAAGAGAAAGCGAAAAAGAATAATATATGGCTTTTATGAATTTTGTAATAGGCAACAATAGAGATATTGAATTTTTGTCATTTGTTACTTTAGTAATCTCTTTCATTTCACGCGAGCAATTGCTTTAGTAACTTTTCTTATCTTTACACTTACACTTTATATTAGTAATCGTACAACATTTAATAGAGCGATCAAGCTTCCAGAAACGTTGCAATAGTCAGCACTTCATTCGAATAGCTTATACAGCAATGTCATTTTGATGAAATTTGACGCAAAGTGTAAGTGTCTATATTTATGTCTTTTTATAGAACCTTAACAATTGAATGTACCATATCAAAGATTTTACTAGATAAAGAATCGTAAATCTTGTACTAAGTTACTTCTATCACGCCAACAAAGAATTAATTTAGATATCAAATTAAGCATTCTGTAATAAACGAATTGCATTATGTTGCAAGAAAAGAATATACCACCATAATCTATTTTTTTACAAACTTAGTAAAATTGTTAAATAAATAACTCAAAGTTAAAATAATTTTTTTCTGTTTCTGCATATCAATAATAGAATATAATCAAAGCAATAACAAAGGCATAACACTTACATTATCTTATTCATAAAAAAAAACATTTTACCTCACTTGAGGTTTTATGAATAAATAAAATTGAAAAGAAAATAAATGAAACAGAAAAAAAACAATATCTCATCCATCCACCATTTTAACGATAACTAATTATTTAACGATTATCTGTCATGGTTTGTATTGCACGTTTTGTCGATTTATCGCACACCCCTTCATTTCATTTTTGTTAACATTTATATGTATAACGCACGCAGTTTGCGCAAAACTTTTTTTGTATACAGAAGATTTGAACAATCTTTTTCAATATTTCTCTTTCGTTATTCATTATACCACCAATTTATTATAGTACAATACCTGAAAATTAATCAAAATATACGCAGTGTTCTTTCACGGGTACAGAATATAACTAAAGTTTAGAAAATTATTTTATAAAAACAATTTGAAGTTTAAAAAAAATCAGAGTATTGAACTGTCGTATTTTTTGATTAATTTTTGCCATTTCTAAAATCGAAATTATCGACTTCAGTCTTAGCTCGACTCTTTGCTTTTTCATGATCCTTTACATTCACGCCTATTGGATTACATTATTTTTTGCAATTGACATCCGTATATTTATACATATCTCACGACGAAGTCGCGAAAATCGTTATCTCGGCCAAGAACTGCCGTACAACTTAGTAATGTACACAATGCATAAGGTAACGTCAAGATTCTTTTACTTTTCATCCATCAAAATCGCATCGCATTAAAAAAGCCAGAGAACATATTTACTTATACAGTGTGTATATATACACGTATAGATTGGCGCACATATCAGTATTTTCTCATATCTTTTTTAATGTTAGGTTTTTAATCCATTCGTTCGCTGTACAATATGCAGTTTATAGATTCTTTACGTTTTTATTGCAAAGCGCACAGAGGAATACAATATTCTGAAAAATCTCGTAAGCCTTATAGTTTCTTTATTTTTTTATATTGATCGTCGCGCAGATTTACCAGTGTGGACTTCTCAATCTTTCATATTTTTATTTTTTATACTTTATAGTACACAATTGCTCGATTCGCCGAGATTCTAAGAGGACAGCGTTATAGGCACTTTTAGGAAAAATGGGTGATTTTGTTTAACCTTTTTGAGTGGGCTTCGATTTCACACATGAGCATAATTTTTTTGTTCGGAACTAATAACTTCTATTATCATAATGTTTCGCAATTTTGTTTGTGGGCTATTCGAGAAAGAAAAATTTATTCCTATAGAAAGGTGAGACATTGGTTTTCAAAAACGTTTTAATTAAAATATTTTCTTTATTTATATAGAAATTGCAGAAAATTATTTAAAAAAAAAAGTTATTTGTAACAAATAGTGTGATAAAAAAAGAACATCCCGACTTCGTTTAAGCAGGTCTTAAGAAAGAACGCGAGGAAATTGCATTTGCGAAATCGTAGCGAGTAGAAGAGTTTAACAGCTGTGACAAGCGCCCTATGAAAGTACGATAATAAAAAAAGCACATCTTCATTCTTATCGACGCGTAAAACGAAAAGTTGCATATAGAGATCCCCAGCGCAACTTACGCGTGCCACATTCGCAACAATGACTTGCTTCTTCGTTGACAGTTTTGAGTTTACACAGTTTATTTTTCTTCGTCTATTTAGTATGCCTTCCTTGCTATGACCTAGTGGAATTGTTTTACTATAAATCTAATGGTACTTAAGATTTCTATTATTATACAAATTAGACGCGCCCCACGATCCGATACTGCCCCTACATACCCCGAATGATAAAATAATTTACCTATTAATAAACTTTCTCGGTTGTCTTCGAACGTGTGTGTATGTGTGTTTGCAAACATGGCTCTTCCCTTAATTAATATACAGATAAAAAATATTTTTCAAATGATGAAAAACGTTAATTTGGTAAGATTTTGATTAAATTTGTTATTGTAATTTATGATTTCGTTATGAATGATAGCAGACGAGAAACCTATGCATGTTTCTTAACGCATTATTTTCTGAAATAGATATATTATAGTTATATTCATAGCTTTTCATTCAATTCAGTTATTAATATTGTATTTTTGATTCTTCGACATTGTAATTTTATTTTGCAATTGGCTTGATAAGTTATCAAGTATCTAAATGTTGTTTTTTAATTATATTGTGAAAAGCATGTAGTTTATATACAGTTTGTATCACATTCTCATGAAATTACAAATTTTTTTCTTTATATCAAAATTTGTACAAAAATAAGTGAATAGTGAATTTTGAAAATATTTTTCAAAACATTAAATTTATTACATTTGTAATATGTACAAAAAATTTATGTAAAAGTATTAAATAGCGTCTTTACTTTTAAGGAAATAAATAACACGTGGAAACAGGAATACGTTTCTGTTTGTTTACTTAAAAAATCAGCTCATTGCGTACAACTGCGAAAGGGAAGAGAAACCAGTTGCTCGCGCGGAGATAAGCGCAGATCATCCATTTTGAAGGACGCCGTCGGAAGACCATCAAGTTATTTTCCCATTATCCGGACGCGCGCAAGCGCTTCTGAATTTGTTTTTTTCCTCATTTTCGCCCGCAACAAAGAAATGCGATGAGGAATCGCGCGATTCTCGTATCATTTTATTTTACATTGGCTCCCTTTCGCTTTTCTCTCCCTCCCTCCATCTTTTATTTTCTTCATATTTTGATTGATCCTCTGATCGTACGACAAATGTTTGCATGACGTATAAGCGCCAGGTTAATATACAATAATACATTGATTGACGACCTAGAAAGTCATCGTTTATTGATATATATATATATATATATATATATATATATATATATAACCTCATATATTTCTTCCAAAGCGTTTATTGATTCAGTTAGTTGTTAATCGTCAAGCACATTTTTTTTTCATGTTTTTATATGTGTAAATATACATGACTTTTAAGGCGTACGTGGATTTTTTTTTCAATAAAACATAAAAAGAAGCAAAACTGCAATTATTTCGTCTCGAGTTTGCAAGCTCATTTTGCACGTTATAACATTCATATATGTACAAGATAACTTGCTGGAGAGCACTTTTATTACTTTTTTTTTATTTTTGTCTTTACGCAGGCTCGAAATTGGCACAGGCGTTAATCGAAGCCAAAACTTTACTTTGATACTATTGAATATGAAAATTCAAACTAGGATAGATTTTAAAGAATTGGTATTTTCTGGAAACTCGATAGATGACAGTTTTCTACGAAATTATTAACAAAATTTTCAATAATATTCGATATTTATTGAACAATCATAGTTTCTGAAAGTTTAAATATAATAATTTAAAGCAAACAAGAACTTGACTATTTACTTATTCAAGAACAAAAGTTTGTATTAAATTAAAAAAGTTATGTAAATCTCGAAATACCCGTTTCGAGTACCAACTTCTAATAAAAAAAAAGTATCCGTTCATACAATAGAAAACATGTGAATCATTCGAGGCTCCAAAAAATCAAATGATTGAGATATAAAAGAAATATAAACGTAGGCAGCAATTTTTGGATAAAAAAAATTCTTGATTAGAGTTGACAAAATGTTTTATCGATTTCATACTTGGAGAATAAAATTTTTGTTTTTCAGCAATTCAATTGCTTTCACTTTACAATTACATACTTCTTCTATACATAAATTACATCAAGGTTTATTTTATAATATAAAAAGAATTTCTTTACCGACTGAGCTATTTTGTATTTCTTTTTTTTCAACTAACTGAATGCTTTCAAAAGATATTAAAATTATTACGGTTCGAATACAAATATCTTTTTGACGTCGACGACTCAAATGGCTGTACTTTTACTTCGAAGAGAGCTTTCACGAATGAGCTCGGTCGGTAAAGCAACCATCTCACAAACTTACAGAGAACGTTCATTCACAAATAATGCACTTTTATCTGCGTATATGATGAGTACACGCGCGTTGCACAAGCATAAAACCCGAACAAAACCGACGTCGATCGAATCGCGCCTCGAGTCGCCAGCATCGCGTCGCAACGACAACAACGGCAATTTTCAAACTGACGAAGTAGCTGCTGCTGCGTCGAAGAAGGTTTCCGAAGGCGGCGGTGGCGGCACTGGCTACGCTCCGAAGAGCGATGACGAGGCCGAGGACGAGGCCGCGCCGCTGCTCATCGCCGGACTCTGCTCGAGCCATCGTAATCAAAAGAGGCCGAGCTTCGTCTTGAGAAAGTCCTTGATCGGCGCGTAATAGTGCGCGCGCAGCGCTACCATTTCCGGCGTCTTTCGCAAGCCCTCGAAGAGCTTCGTGTCCGTCTCGAAGACGACGACAGTGACGATGAAGAGCACGGTGATGGTGAGCATAAGCGCGGGTATGAAGAGCTTGACGATGCACACGGTGCGCTTGCCAAAGCGCGAGTGTGAGACGACGTTACCGACGGGACCGCCTACGACGGTGCCGACGCTGGTGGCAGCAGCCGCTTGCGCCGCGGCCAACTGTCGGTGGTGGCGCACTGCTGAGGTCGCCGCCGACGCGGCCAGGGCGGCATTCGAGGCCGACGTCGCCGACTGCTGGACGGTGCAGATCTTCGAGTTCTGCAGGCGTTGCATCTTCGGCACTGGCGTGATCGAGCGACTGCTGCCGTGGGTGCGGGGCTTGCCGCCGAGGCCGCTCGCCTCCAGGAGTTGGCTTTCCGAGGACGAGTGGTCGAACGAGTCGCGGAAGCAGTAGTCGCTACCGTCGAAGTCGTGCGTGCAGACTGTGAACAGATAGGTCAGGTTATTCGTTAGTTCAATGAGTGGGAGCTTGCGGGGTCAATATATATGTTAGTGGTCGATTGTTAAAATGAATTTTAATGATTATTGGCATATATATATATAGTTAAGATATTAGCTTATGCAAGTTCACGATGGTGTACTGTTACCATAATGATTATGATCACTTGTGCTACTATGACCTGAGAATCCCAAATAGTTTTTTAAAGAGAATTCTATCTACTATTTTAATGCATACGTTTTGCACATCTTGAATAATAACTTCTACAGATTCGAATGTTTAATGAAGATTTAACAGAAGTTTAAAAAAAACGTTTTATTTATTTCATAAAATATCGTAAAGTGTGGAGTTTCAGAATTTAAAGTTTTTTAAAAGAAAGGAAAAGATTTGGAATTCACTTTTACTATTCAGAAGATCATTTATGGAAACTTCCATCTTTCCTCAAAGATTCGAAGTTTAATTATTTACCTTATTTCTAGTAGTACTCTTTCAAATAGTTTTATTTGTTTTTTCTTTAATGGAATAATGGTTAAATCAATCGTAAACCTTTTGAAATTGAGTTCAATATTAACCTTTTGGTATTGATTTATCCATTACTTTTTCTAAGGAAGTTATGACTATTGAATAAAACCATTAACAGATGTCAGCCAGGCTTCCACAATACATGAAAGCAAGTGTCTTCTATTTAATAGTGGAATCTGATAGTAGAGGACAGTCCCCAAAAATGATCATTTTAATGATAGTATCGATGACTTTTTAATGTATAGATACTTCCAAGACAGATTTGTATAGAAAAGTTAGTAGATGATGGTATTATTACATTAGATATTGATAAATGACTTTAATTTAATTTGTTACACGCTTATTAGGTTTTAATTTTTGGGTAACAATAATTGTATAAATGATTTTGATCACGGAAATTTACCATTTTCCTCTATCATTTCCTAATATCTATTATATGCATTTTGTTTTACGTTGAAATTTAGGTGGTCGGAAAAAAATTCCAACAGATTTGTGTAAAAGACATTAGACGTAATGAAACGTATTTTATTATTCGCTTATTCTGCTCTGCTTTACTTGCGCATATATATATATATATATATATATGTATAATTGTATATAACAGTAATAAATACACATTCGATGCACATAATATGTAATATCAATGATGCATTATATTAAAAAATATATATATGCATACTGTTTATGGTATTAACTTCAAGAAACTGTTAGAACAATAATTCATGCAAAAAACTTTTAATTATTAAATATAAATAATAAAATATACAATTATTATTTTACTCAAGCAGTTAAAAATAATGTTGAAAAATATCATTCAAATATAGCAATAGCATTCGCAAAATAGAACAAGCATGGCGGCAGCACGATGAATAATTAATTTAATATTCTAATTATTTATATGTATTAGGATATTGATAACATTGTGACAAATACAAGCAAATATCAATACTAAGTAATTATGAGCAAAAATAATGATATATGGTGTGTGTGTGTGTGTGTGTGTGTGTGTGTGTGTGTGTGTGTGTGTGTGTGTGTGTGTGTGTGTGTGTGT
>JAYJLV010000027.1:340456-384355 GCA_036873485.1 Torymus texanus | reverse complement strand
GTAGCACGGTCGACCCTCAGGCTTCTTCTACATTGGACAGATACTTGCCTTCGGAGCGCTCCCGCGCTCCTTGATATCTAAGTTAAGTGCACTGGGACCTGTGCACGCTAGTCTAATGTATGTACGTATATAACCATATGATTATACGATGTGCATACGACATGCTCGATGCACACGCCGTATATATAGTTGCATTACGAATGCAGCGGCGAGCTTCTGCTGCTTTCGGCAGACCACCTGCTAAAGAAATTAGTGGCGGGAATTTCAAGTGCATCGAGATGAAAGTGTAATATAGGAGAAAAATTTATAGAGAAAATTTTTTTCTTTTTTAAGAAATATAATGTAATTTGAATAATGGCAATCTGATTCAATGTACTTTACGGAAATATTTGTATACATGATCGATCTCATTTTAATCTATTATCCTGGATATTATTTTAGGATGACCGTCAACGGAAAAACTTCTGATACTATAGTTGTACAATTTTAAGAGGAGTCATCCACTATTCAACTCATGGTTTTGATTTACAGAATTATATAAAAATGTTCGATAAAACCCCTTGTTTTACATATAATGAAGATATATGTATTTTGACGATAAAAAAAATAAGGTTTTTCATTGATAAAACTTCAAGCTGACCCTTGGAATATTAATTAATCCCAGAGTTAAATGGTATCCGAGTAAAGTCACTTTATATGGTCACTTTATAGTTAATCTCTCATAAGCGGTCCCTACGCTATTACAACTTTTGTACTAAATATGTTTTTTTTTTATTAGAGTTCACCTTCAAAAGTTATTCAGTGTGATAGATAATATACATAAAAAAGCAACAACAAAAAACGAATATCTAGACCTATTTAAATTTATGTACTCTTTTAAAACAGCAAGAAATAAAATAAACTCAAAAAATGCATAATATTCTTTTATATACCTCATATACATCTGATATGATTTAATTCATTAATGATAAATTAACCAATCAACAACCTACTTCTCATTTCTGACTGCGAATGGTATTGAAAATTGTGATGCTACGATATATACTCTACTATAATCTGCTATAATTTTGATTTTTTGCTTCCTCGAAGAGGAAGCTTTGTAACGGTGAAAAAAATTTTTGAGACAAAAAAGTCTTAAAATGATTTTTTAAGATGAAATGTGTTGGAAATTTTCAATTTTAAGAAAACTTTTTTTTCCTGTCTGTATGTATGTGAGTGTGGTGTGTGTGTATGTAAACTTTCTATATCTCGGGAACCAAACCGTCGATCTTCGCCATTTAAAGCTTATTCTGTTCATCTCGCGAACAAACTCGGCACCCTGAAGTACTTAATATTCTATCGATTTTCTTGTTTTTTTATAACCAAAAAACGATTTTGTATTTTTTGTTTTTTTGATTTTTACATATGTAGGAGTCAAAATTATTTATCAGTCTAAATTGTTCTTGAAAGATCTTTCAATTACTTACACTTTCGTTTTTTAATATTTAGGTTATTATTCGTATTTCATTTTTTATTAAGAAAAATGTTCCTAATATTCATAAATTAATTTCTCAGAAACTAAATGATCAATCGATTTGAAATTTAAACGACTAATTGATATCATTTTAAGGAATATTAGGTTAAATTTTTAAGAGATTATTTCAATTTTTTTCGAGAAAAAAAAATATTTTTGAGAAAATGGCATTTTCGATGTCGCACGATAACTGGAGTAAAAATTATCCGATCGACTTGAAATTTGGCACGGACATAGTTTTTTTATATCTACAGGATGAGTTCGTTGCCTCGAAATATCTGACTGTTACGAAAAAAATTTTGGAGGTTAAATATTTTTCTATAAAATTTTTTAATATCATTTTCTCAAAAAATTCTTTATTATTTATTATTTAGGAATGAAACTATCGAAATAATAATAATAATACCTATAATCAAGTACCAAACGTTTTTCAAAACTGTTTTATTCAAACAAATGATTTAGTTACAAAGTAATATAAATAAAAATATGAATTAAATTATTTATACTTTGATGTATGTTATAAAATTTATTTATATTAATTATATTTGAAATTTTTGCTAGACAGAAAAATACATTTAAATAATTCTAAACGCCCTCTAACGGCGAAAAAATATTTACCCCACAGCTGTATTCTGTATAAGGTTGATTATCGGCTCATTCGCGGTCGCCGTCGCGGTGTAATAGATTCAATGGGTTGCACGTGAATCTCATTTTACTTTTTTGTAACTGATTTTACTAGGTACCCAATAATACTCCGCCAAAATGGGTATTTTAGAGAAAATATCGGAAATCGAAAAGGAAATTGCCAGGACCCAGAAAAATAAAGGTAACGTAGCACGATAGGTTATGTATGGAACAGCAATCAGACCAATGCGGTTCTGTTTTGTCGTTAAATATTTATAAATTTTGTGCGACTTTATATTATATTCTTAAATGCTGTAAATTCATCAATAATTACACATTTTTAATTTGATTTTTCATACAGCTACTGAATACCATCTGGGTCTATTAAAAGCAAAGTTAGCCAAATATCGCTCTCAACTATTAGAACCTTCAAAAAAGTCTGAAAAGGGTGAAGGTTTTGATGTATTGAAATCTGGAGATGCAAGAGTAGCCCTAATTGGTTTTCCATCTGTTGGTAAATCTACATTGCTTAGTACTCTTACGCATACAGAATCAGAAGCTGCATCGTATGAATTCACAACTCTTACATGCATTCCCGGCGTCATCGAATATAATGGTGCTAATATACAATTACTTGATTTACCTGGTATTATTGAGGGAGCTGCTCAGGTAATAATTTTACAAAATTTTTTATAATATTATTCAATATTGTTTTATTTGTTTAACACCTTCGCTTTTATAGAACTGATATAGCTTTTCCTACTTTTCAAACTGCTTTAGCCTTTATGTAGCTTTTACAAAAAAAATAAGCATAAATTTTTATTTTCTATAATAATTATTGTAGGAAGATAAAAAGAAATTAATTTAATATGAAAAAAAATTTAATTTTATTGTGTCAGTGCAAGTGTTAATAAATTCTTAATATAAATAGTTTTTAACAATATCAACTTTTAATTTAGGGTAAAGGTAGAGGAAGACAAGTTATTGCTGTAGCTAGAACTGCAGATTTAATCTTAATGATGTTGGATGCAACGAAACAAGATGTTCAAAGACAATTACTGGAAAAAGAGTTGGAATCTGTAGGCATACGATTAAACAAAAAGAGACCTAATATATACTTTAAAATTAAGAAGGGTGGAGGACTATCGTTTAATTCAACGTGTATTTTAACGAAAGTGGATGAAAAGTTGGTTCAAATGATCTTGCATGAATATAAGATATTCAACGCAGAAGTTTTATTTAGAGAAGACTGCACTGCTGATGAATTAATAGATGTCATCAATGCTAATCGGGTATATCTACCATGTCTTTATGTTTATAATAAAATAGATCAAATTTCAATAGAAGAAGTTGATAGGATTGCAAGACAATCAAATAGTCTTGTAGTCAGGTAATGAATTTTGATACATCTTTTAATAAATTACAAATAAATCAATACTATTAATTCTATTCAAAATTTTAGTTGTAACATGAAATTGAATTTGGATTATTTATTGGAAACCTTATGGGAGTATTTAGCTCTGATACGAGTCTACACAAAAAAACCTGGCCAGCCACCAGACTTTGATGATGGTTTAATTCTTCGAAGAGGAGTTAGTGTAGAACATGTTTGCCATGCCATTCATAGAACATTAGCTGCACAATTCAAATACGCACTTGTTTGGGTAAGTAAATCATATAATTTTGTATATTTCTTGTTTCTACATATTTCATGTGTAATAAAAATCATTGTTATATTTTAAGGGTACCAGTACAAAGTATTCACCTCAAAGGGTTGGCATCCAACACATTATGCATGATCAAGATGTTATTCAAGTTATGAAGAAGTGAAGAAAATCGTTCCTTAAACGTTTGAAAAATGAGCTGCAATTAGTGAAAGCTTTTATATTTTTGAAACAGGGAAAGATTGTCACAAATTGCGAGTCAAGCTGTTGATTCCATTTTAAATGATAAAGATCAGGTTTTGCAATCCATCTTATCGAGTGCAACTGAAAGGGTATATGAAGTAATATACCTCTTTTATGAACAGAATCACCTTTTGAATTGCAAAATACTAAGATATATACTGTTTTATTAATAAATATTTTACAAAAAAAGTCTTCTTAAATTGTTTTTGATTTTATATAAGTGTACATAAATTTGTTTATTTGTATAAACAAAAATAATAAATGATTCTTATACTGGAAAAATTACTGATATACTATACAGAATACTATTAAAATTAAGGTTAAAAAAATTGCTAAGTTTTATTACAATCACTCTTAAGTATTTTTATTATGACATGTTATCTAATAAATTTAAATCAAAAAATGATAAAAATGTATTTGAAATATTATTTTTACAAATAATTATTTTATTATGCTAAACTAGTCATCTATTTTTTATTACTAACAAACATCATATAAATATTTATCACGAAGCTACTTCAGATACATCTATTTTCCTATAAAGATTTTTATGATACAAAATGGGGAAGTGAAAATTGTTTTCCAGCAAAATTATTTTATCAAACACTGCGAGAATAAAAGATAAACATCATTTGTAAACAATGAAAATATTTATTAAACTATGAGAATAATTTACAATACAGGACGAAACTTGAATAATTTTCTAATTTGTTTATGAGTAAGATTTTTTTCACCTGGTACCAAAATACCCTGCTCCCGTGCCCTCTTTCCTTCGAATCTTTCAGTTGCATATGTATTGTAGCACTGATTAAAAACCTTTACTTCTTTTTGACAGAGTTTATTTTCAAATTCATTTTGTTGTAAACAATTAAGAACTGAAAGCAGTTCCTGTAAGCAACTTCCCTCTGTAATAATAAAGTTTATTAAATATTAAGAAAAATAATATTTATTATAAATGAGTTATCTTATAAAATAATATTCATAATCAATTTTTACCTTTTTTTTTATCAAATTTTCCTGAAACTCGATCTTTTAGTTGCAGAGGTAAAATTTCTCGAAAAGGCACTTTATTTTCAGGCTGAGGCACTCTGCCCTTGCCTGGCGAATGCCATGCAGATAACAAGTCTGTGATCTTCATTTCCTGTAATTAATTTTGTCAACATAATACAAAAGTATAATAAATGAAAGCATATCATAAAAATTTTCACACAATAATCTTTGTAATAAATATAATGACTTCTGAAACACAGACTTTTATCATTTTTTAATCCCAATCAAGATGAATTAAAATTCAATATATAAAGACTTTACATTACTTTAAAAACTGTAATAGTAAAAATGAAAAGTTTTTAAAAATTTATATTTGATTATTATTTCCTAATCTATATTTTTAGCAAATCTTGTTGCAAAAAATGTTTTTATTTGTTATTACTAATAATACAGAATAGGTAAGAATTAGTCATTAAAAAATAAATAATATTTATAAATGAAAAAATTTTAACTTTTATAATCTTTCATCTCAAAAAAAATTCATAAGAAATAAATATTTAATTTTAAGTAAAATAAATAAAAAATGTTAGGTTGGGTTGACTAAAAATCATATCATAATTCTCAAATAAACAGAATAATTTTGACGATGACAGTACAAAAAATTACTGAACCACTTACGAAAGGTTTTCTTTGACTTATCAGCAGAACAAATCACACTAAAAAAAATACAAGAATTTACAAAACGCATGAGAATACAGTAACAGTTCTTCTGCTATACTCCATTGTTACAATGTTACCGCAGCGCTGGGATGTGGGATATAACATTGCAGCATAATTGTTCACCAAATCGCCGCTAGATGCCACCACCCATCCTTTAAACAAACCAAAAAAAAAGACTCCTCTCGGCTAGACAAACAACAAAAAAGTCCGGCTAAAACCGCATGTCTTCTAAAGCATAAGTAACTCCTACATCCGTAACTGATTTCCTACAAAACTTCCATTCTCCAACCAGAACATCTTTATACACATCTCCATCTCCGTTCACTCCGTAACTCAATCCTTCTGTACTTCATTCGAATGGGAAAAAAAGCTAGAGAAAAAGTAAGTGTAAGTTATGGTGCGTGCGAAAAAATGAGCGGCAGCGCGCCTGCTCAAGAGGGAATCGAGGGCAAGCATCTCGCAAGGTTTCAGCTGATGCGTGCGCCGTGCGTGCAAGTATTATAAAAAGTACACGCGCTCGTGCCGCACGGCTATGGGGATTCGTTAACCACGGCACTACGGCATTTGAAGCCTGCCTGAGTGACGAGTGCGGTCGATTTTTCGTTCTGGCGTGTGCGGGGCTTCGCCGATGGTTAAAGGTGAGGATAATTGTGTGTTAGAAGAGCGAACGGTTGATGTAAATTATTGTAGTGGTATGTATAACTATATGTGCCTTTGTTTCTCTGTTTCCGTTAATGATTGAAATGTTGATATAGACTGAAATGTGTCCGATCGTTCGTAAGTTTTATGGGTAAAAGAAAGAATGATTCTTATACGAAGGCATCGATTACGTCGGTGACTTCAAAGTTAACATTTATGCGAAGCCGCGGAGGAACTTCTGCTCATTTGAAACGCGTTTGAAAGTCTGTTTGGTATACCTATAGTGCCACCTGGATGCATACAATTTGCATTCGCAACCGTGCGCCGTAATGAGCTCCAAATGAACCTTTGTTTTTTCACTATTGCGTTACCCACTGAGTATAATGATACTTTTTGGTGAATATTTTGTTATGAGTGGGTAGTTTACGTGAAACTAATAAATGTAATCTTATAACTGGTATTGTAATTGAAATAATACTTTATATCATAAACATTTACCTTAATTTATAAATTATATTATTGTGTTACAAGAAATATCAAATTTCTAATTAATTATTATCACTAATATAATTACAATTTTTTATCGTTTTAGCTCAAAACAAGTGATTTCTGTTGTTGAAAAGTTGACTCAACGCTATCTCAAAGGATAGAGGAGAAATCTTCCCGAAAGATATTCAAAAGCTGATTTAAAAAAAGAAACAATTTTCACAATGTCCAGAATGTGCAGAAGTAAGTAACTACGTTTATACTATTTTTAAAACGTGTTCGTAATATTTGCATAATTTTGAAAGCCCAATAACAAGACAATTGATTTATTTTTGGTACTCAGTCAGTTATGACATGCCAATGTTATGTTATGACTTTTTTCATTCAATGATCTTTTTTAGCCGATTATCGGTTAAGTTATTATATACTATAATCTTACAAAATAAAATTCAAACAATGTAACGTAACAATAACATATTTCTAATTTCTCAAGAACAAGGTTTCAAATTAACCGAATTTAACACGAAATTTCACAACCCCAAAATGAACTACGAAATATACGTTCCACTGTCTGATTACTCGCTATCTATCGTATATCCAAATCAACCATAATTTCGTAAAGCAAGCTTTTTGTTCAGTAATTATTGCGTACAATCGTTTCGCGTTTAAATCTTTCCCAAATTGCGCGGAAAGGAAAACTATTACACTCTGATACGCGAATTCATCGTCTTTAATCTGCCATGTTTGAGTATTGACGTTATTAGTTATTTGAGAGAAAACATTATCATATTGTAGTGACTTGATGAAATTTAATCTATAATAAATGTCGTTATACTGCTTTTCTTTGCAAGTTATCATAGAAGGTATTTTTAGAAAAAAAAATATAATTTATTAGTAATATCAATGAATGAAAGTTACATACATAAATCACCAATCACAATAAATCTGACGTTTTCAAATGAGTGAACCTCGGCTAGTAAGTGAACCTTATTCTTAAGATTCGTCTATAACTTTAACATCATAAGACTGTACTCGTAGTCTATATGCGTGGGCATAGGCATATAATCCCCACACATGTCTGTCTCCAGCGGTCCACGCACTCTCCTCGTGCTGCAACATTCGAAAAAAAAATGGTCAAACGGCAAACTTATCGTAGCAGGCCTTGACCTTGTCTTCGTTTCTCATTTCTACCGTCGATTAGCCGCAGGTAGAAAGGAGCCTTGATGGTGCGAGAGAGAAAATGACAAAGTGCGAAATGTAGCGCAAACAGATAAGGATTTTGCAATGTGTGATTACAAGTATAATAGAAACAGCGTCTTTGCATTTTCGAATACTCTTCATATAGGTTTAGTAACAGATTCAAATAAGATTAGGTATTTTGTAATACTTATAGGATATTTTGTTTTTTACTTGTTACGAGTAATCTACTAGTAACCAAAAACAAAAATTATTCTTTATAATTCATTAATCATTTGAGTTTTTCATTGTTACAGATTATTCATCTTGAATACTAATATTTTTGTTCCATTGAATAATTCCATAATATATTTAAGACTCAAAAAACCTATTTAATGCCACACTGATAGAATTTTTCCGTAAAAATTACTATGATTCACGGTAAAAATTATTGGAGTCTCACATGTTCGTCAATTACCATGAATTTTACGGTAATTTTTACGGAAAAATTCTATCCGTGCATAAACGCGTGCGCGATAAAAATGTTTATAAACCAAACGAGAATAGAGCGGAAAAAGTATGAATGATAAAAAAGAGTGTACAAAAAAAACGTTCGTATCGAAATCTCGCGTTTCTCATTATTATGTCATGAGTCGTCATGCCATGCGTCATGCGGGCTAATCGCACGATCCACGTGATAATGCAACTTTCGTATTCGAATGGTCAGTTACAGCTTTAAATTAAGGGTTTTTGCTTCTCTGTTTTACAGAAAGTTAATGGCCATATCAAAACTGACTATAATGATTCTCGTAAATTTGTAATCAAATATTCATATGAATGCGAACTCGTTGTAAAATGCGTCAAAAGATATGAAGTTAATAAAATTGTAACAATTTACCTATAATCTTATTAGCGTTGGAATGGTTCTTAATATAAAATAATGTAGCATTGATCGTGACATAAAATACAATGAACTTTTTTTAAAATAAAAAGACACCGTAAAAAATAACATTAAAAACACAATGAAAAAATGTCTTCGCAAATTTTAATTATGCGGTAGTACTTACTATTTATTATTTACGTTGTGACGACACACAATTATCCTTGGAAAAAAATGATAATAACGTAAGGTCAATTGTCATTGCCAATATTGCAAATCGTAAACAACATAAAAACAATGAACTGATGACGATTATGATTATTGTAAAAATTATTTCATAAAGGAAATATAACATTTCTATATACTTACTATATATATTATCAAAATGGTGGTTCTGTTTTTATTGATAAACTTTTTACTTTATGTCGATATCATTGATATCGCAGAATGTGTGAAAGTCAATGAAGCGATAAAACAAATGCTGTTAACCCGAAAACGATATTTTTATTCACTCGGGTATTGCGTGGCTTATTCATGATATTCATTCTATGCCAAAACTTTAGTAGCCGTAATAATCCATCCGCAAAACAACCACTTTAATATCATATTTCTATTTCTATTATAGTGATTACTACTGTGTATTACTTTAAAAATGAAATATTTTTACTTTAGACGTCACGATAAATATCTTATTAGTTCGAACTGGTATAAAAAAGGAACTTAAAAAAGATTAACTTTCTGGAACATGAATTAATAAAGATGTTACATAATAGTTTTTTAAATAAAAAAAAGTACTTTACATACCTTATATGAATATATATGTCCTCAAACTAATATTGTAAGCATTTTCCGTCTAATGTTCCAAATATTTTTATATTAATATTATACTATTCAGTATAAGCAATTACTCTATACCGTACACATCACTGCTTGAAGAAAACAGATCTCCTCCTCTCAAAACAAAATTGTTTCCCGTTCAACCTGTTCCGTGAGGCGACAACGGTGCATCACCGTGAAAACACAAAAATCCTTCCCTGTCGATCGAGTATGTGGTTCATGGTCATGGCGGTTTACTACGAGGTAACCGATCGCTCACTTGCATTGCGTAATTCTCGTGCGCTTATGCTTACGTGTATGTGTATATGTATACCTATCTTGTACACATATATCTATACACGGATAAGCGCGTGACAGCAAAGTTGCGCAGATCGCGTCGATCGTATGATTTTACTTTTAACGAGCTTCACAAAGGTAATTGCTTGCACGTTTGTACAGGCAGTAAACAAATAAACGATTGATCAGACAAATTGTCGCGCTATTTCAATGCGCAGTTCGGTATAAAACAACAAAGACCAAAGTACTGCAGTTTTTGGGTTATTTCTTTTTTAGATTTCAAATTTGGTTTTTTCAAATTATAAGAGAATGTAAATGTATTGTATGGCCAAAAACCAGCTAATTTTTTGAAATGTTTATTCGTGTTGTTTATTTGCAGTAATATCGATAAAGTAATATATTTAACATTATTTTAATATCACTGAAAAGTACAATATTAGTGTCATGTATTTCATATGCTGCCGCGTTCAATGTGTACATATGTAAATGATTATCTCACACTCAAAGCAACTAGTCTTGGAGAGTAGTTTCAAAGTCAATGCCAAAGTGACTTGCATCTTTAGAATTTTCAAAGAATAGTTTTTGTACTATACTACGATTTTAGATAAGTACAAGTGACGCATCTTTACTAGATTCATTGTATCATGCAGTTACGTAGGAATGTAATTTTCAGTTCGTATACTCATACAATACACATCTTCGGTATGGTTGATATAAAATATACTTACTAATTATTATTGTAACAATAATATATTACAGTTGCTTTGATAGAAAATTGACGATATTTTATAGTTAATATCTTATATAATCAATACAAACTTTTTTAACATAAAGTACTTAAAAATATTACTAGTAGTTAAAATATCAGTGTTGTCAAATGTAAATACCAAAGTTTGCTTTAAATTGGTACGTAATTATCAAAGAATGGCAAAATCTTTTTTTTACCCATAAAGTTAATTAAAAAATAAAGTAAATTATTAGCATTTCTATCATAGATATGATAATAAATGGTTTGAAAATTTGCACATACCTTATTGAACAGCAGTAATATTCCATTTTCAGATTGAGTAAAAGAAATTAAACGTGACAGGTATAGAATTGGAGTAATAAAATTTAAAACTCTTAACATTATCGTTCAGGAAAATTTACAGAAAAATTTCTGAATAAAGTAATTTATAATATTTTATTTAAATATATGTAATAAAATGTAATTGAACAAAAATACTTTATATATTGTGAAAACTAGATCTACTATACAGTAAATCTCTTATTATCAATTTCGTAAATAATATTAAAAAAAAACACACAATCTAAGCTCGATAAATTGTCGAATTTCTAAAATATCAATAATCTTTCAAAAAAATGTGTCAGGTGATAAGCAATAGATAAAAATACTAAAACGTAAGCTTGACTTTTGACAAACCCAAAAAACTTTTCATAGACTCATATAGTTAATCACCAGTAAACCTCTTTTCTCACTATAACCATTGAAATTACCAGAAAAAAATCTTCCGTCAACATTGCGGCACTCGCACTGGCCTCGAACCACTGTCCGGAACATTTCAATGTATTCGGCGCATGGAAAAAATTCGCTTGCTCGGCAATCCCGAAACCTCCATCCGAGAGGTACACCTTGCGCACGTGAGCACTTACACGCGTCGAGGAAAAACGTTAATAATTATCCCCCCCTAGAAGTGCACTCCTCGCGTATCGCGCCACAGGAAAATGGGTACAGAAGAGGAAGAGCCGACGGAAAGCTTGTTTTTCCACACGTGCGAGTGGCACAAGGGACGGAAGAAAAGGTTGGAGAAGACGCGTCAGTCCGGCCAGTTTTATTTGGACGATTGCTGAGGTTGGTTATATTGTCGGTCGATGGAATGCATCGGTTGGTTGTACGATCCTCGGTGATGACAGTTGGTCGTGATTTGGAGCACGCTAAATGAGGCTGACGAGGACAGTTATAATTTGTAGAGAAATATTTAGTCTCAGTTTGATATTCAAAGGATATTGGTAGTTGTGTAACGAGGAAAACGAATACAATAAAAGCGCCAAAAGGTCTTGTGATAATCCGAGTTTTCTAGCAGTTCAGTGCAAATAATGACAAGGTAAGCTTGAGTGTGAAATGACAAAACAATGTCAAATTGGTAATAACTATAATCATAAAAAAATTGAATTAAAACAAAGTTGGCAAAATTTTTTGAAACGTTGACAATGAGACGAAAAAATTTATTCTCATTGAACTCAATAAATTATTATAATTATGCACTTTTAACTCTCTGTAAAAAGCAATTTTGCGTTGATTTTAAATGAACCTAAGCCAAGCACAACCCTAATTTGAGCGCTGTACATTTTATCCACCTTGGCGTATCTAAAAGTTGAAACAAACGTAGGTCGCTGAAGAATGTAAAGAATATACCTTACAAATAATTTTAGCTTTTCTAAATCATTTCTCCTAGTTTCTAGTAATATTTTGCATTAATCGTTTACGTTGTAACATGTTATTATCTGATACCGTTAATTTTTATAATTTATTTTAATAGAACATATACGTGGCTTGGAATATGTTGAATCATTTTTAACCTATTTTTAGTTAAAATAGCCGTTTTAACTAACGAGTTTCCGACTACAACGAAACATACTTTATCTATAATAATACACACTCTTAAATATTTTCCTGGTAAAATATATGATGCAGTTTAGTAAAAACTACAAGAGTAGGTACTTTTTATTTTATGTTGCGAACAATAGAAACAACTTTTTACCATAGATTGTCGAGTTAGTGACAAACACAGTATTTTGTATACAGTTATATAATATTTATGATTACATGAGTTTAATTACATGGTTACATTATAATAATAACTGCATTATTTTGAAAGATGTGAATAATTAATTTTGTAAATATAGAAATTATGATGATAAAATCATCAACAAATAAAATATAATTATAATTTTAACTAATCTTATCTAATTCGATGATACGTTTGAAAGTACTTAGAGTAGTATCATTACGCGCCAATCGTCACCTTTATTTTATCAGATTGATGATTAACAACTTTTAACGTGGAACATACTCTAGGCTAAACACAATAATAATCAGTAACTTTAAAAATCTTTGTTATGCATTTAAAAATATCGGTCATGTCCTCATACATGAGAAATGTCGATAAAAATCTAGTTTTAAAAATGATTAAAATGTATTAAAAAATAATATTTTATGAACTTCTGTATTATCTGAATGGCAAATCATCATACATATATCGAACTAGTGAGATTCTACTTCTTATACTTAGTATATAATCACATGCAGTTGAAACATGAGTTTCATCTTTTACCGCAATAAATTGTATGAATTGCACATTAATGTATAGCAATTTGTAATCAAAATGATATAAAATAAATTAACCTTCTATTACAACCTTTGCTGTAAATGGAGTATTTTAGATTTGTAAAATTTTCTGAAAACTTCGTCTATACTTCAATTTTTTTTCAACTTATTATAATTTCAAATCATTCTTTACATTTTCATTTTTTGCTGATCTTAATGAATATTATATGACTTTTAATATAAAATATTCTTTTTTTGTAAAATGATTTTTCTAAAATAATCGATAGTTTTTGTCATTATTGCAAATATAATAATTAGACTCGTATCCTATACCTACTGATCATGAATATAGATATTTCGATTATGAGAAAGATCACGTTGCACCGATTACATTCTCCTTACTCATCTTTGCGAATCGCTCACTTCGACATTATTCAAATTTTAACAAGTAGGTAGCTTAGCCGCACCAAGCTGAAACGAGGTATTTTTATTCGCACATTCCGTGAGCACGTGACTTTTTCATAATTCATTCTTAGCACCTCATACGATCGACTCACTATTTTTGCCGCGCATTAAGCACCTCGGATGATTCCCGACCGTATTTTTACATTTCAATCAGGAAGATGCAAAAAGAAAATTTAAATATAGGAATATAGATCACGTTTTTATAGAGCAAGATTGTAAAAGGTAACACTATTCTTATAGTTTTCCGGAAATATTAAGATTAAAAATATTTATTATTTTCTATGTACTCTTTAATTTTGAAATTAAACTCGATGCTTACCGATAATTAAACTTTTAACTAAAGCATCAGAGATATATTAGCTATTACGAACATTGCAATGTATTGGAAAAGAATCGCGCGATTGCGAGATTATGTAATTTAATAATGCCAGGCATCTGCAGAAGCATCAATCTGCTAAAAGAATCTATTATCATGTGCATAATCGGCGTAACATAATCGCGCGAGTACAGATTAAAATGTTCCTATTATCGCAACATTAAACGTGACACTCAAATATACCGTGACGTATAACGTATCGCATTCTAATAATGAATTTCATTTGTCGATAAATGAATGGAACATTTTACTCCTAATTCGATTCATTACTAATTTATATGCATTAAAGGTTTCTATTAAATATCGATTACTCGTTCATCGGAAGCTTCAAAAATAAAAGTTTATTAGAAAATATCCTGCTCAAATCCGGTATTTGTAAATCTCATGTTTCGCTAACAAATGAATAATAATTTCTATTTTTAATATCGTCTCTGTATAGAAAAATTTTCACTGTCAGAACACAACACTGTAGAAAACCACACCTAAAAGTGGCGGAAAAATATTTTTCGTCACTTAAATGGCCCATACAACAATAAGGAAGTAACACGCGTCACCAGATATTCACATGCGATACTATGAATATTCCAAAAAAAGACCTACGTGCGCGTAGTATAGTACGTATAGTGCTTTGAACGCTGAAAACACGCGTGCATGCATATTTATTCACGCGCATCGTACCAATGACTCTTTGACCGAATTCTCAGATTGTGAAGTTTTATAATGAATGTAGAAATTGATCATTTTATTCCTCGTCGAATTTCAGTACAGTAAACATTATTTATGTCGTAAGTGTTATAAAAAAAAAGATATGTCGCATGATTTGAAAATTTCTGTACATTCAGACATTTTAAAATATTATTTTCAAGATTTATTATAATATTTTTTTAATTGAAAGTAAAAGAGTAACCAAGATCATTAGAAATACCAAATTAATAATTTATTTAAAAAAAACAGAATACATTTAAAAGTCATAAAATATTAAAGTTTTATTAAAAACTAAGCAGAAAACAAAAATTTTAAATTTAAAAGTCGTAAATTATAGCTGCAAAAAATTTATTTGTAATACAAATTGTCTCGTAAGATCATAAATAAGTGCAGAGGTAGTCTGAAGTTTCTACTTGATGACTCTTAGCATCAGGACGATTAAGTGCTTCATTAACTTTTTTAATGTTTTCAAGATCATATCTATTTATTCAAGAGTTCGTAACAATTAAAAATTTGCTGAGCAATACTTATTGCATTGAAAAATGCACTAACCATCAATATCCTATAATGGATTTAAGATTACATTATTAATTGAAGCTTGAAGAAAATAAGTCAGCTAAAAAGTTTGTATATAGTTACCGAACCTACAAAAAAAAACCTTCATTCAAAATCACACAGCGAGTGGCACATAACTCTTCAACGCCCGAACCAAACTAAAAATTAAAAGATCAACTTCTTCCCGCGTCCGTCCACATACCGCAGCCAAAAATACCACGCTCCACACTCCATTGAAGAAACAATGTATATATGCCGGCGTTTCATACACGTGCGCGTGCGTGTACATATATATATAAATCTCGCCTCTTACACACTAAGATAGGAGCGCTGCGGCTTCCCGTTCCGGCCGCGCGCACCTGGAGTTCTATCCCCACGTGCGTTCAGATTTACATCGGTCGTATATCAAGTATTAGTAGTCGTAGCACTTGTACATAACGTGTTCCTTCGCGCATCATTTATCCGAAACCTCGTTGCCGTGCGAGATCGTGTGATTCGAGATAGTGACGCGTAGATGAGTTTTGTTATGGGAATTGCGTACTTATTTGCCTTTTCAAAGTGAACGTGGTTGTTGAGTGTGACGGGGTTGACAGTGGGGAAGTAGTTCGTGCATATACGTGTGTGTGTGTGTGTGTGTGTATGTGTGTATTATACACACACGAGGTTTGGAATCGGCCGTTTCGTGATGCATGAAATTTACGGTCTGTCGTTGGTGGATTGTGCATGGTGATGATTACATCGCCGTAACGAGAATGTGGAGTGTTGCCATTAGCATACGATGATCTCATTGTTGCAAGTTAATATTTGTACTTAGTTTCTGCATTGTGAATTTAAAAAAGGCTGTTTCGTCGTCGTTTCGTTGCACGCGTTGCACATTAATAAAATACCTTCTCGTAACTTTAAATTAACAATTCGGTCTCTTTCAAAATTCCCAAATACATATAGAAATAATATAATCATTAGCACCTTCCGTACAAACCCAACTCTCTTATCTGACACATTCCACTATCTATTACTTACATCAAAACCTCGAAACTCCCCCCTCTTAATAATCCAAAAAGAGACTATCTTTCCCATTATCGGAGCACTCACTACATCGCGTAGCAGCAGCAGCAGCAACAACATTGAAATTCCATCATATCTTCCCCCTTCCCTTTTAGCCGCGCATCGAACGATCGTACAGTACAACATCACCTAACTCACGCACGTGCTACACACTTCGTGCGTACATATGTACACATACACGTGCGCGCGCCACGCGGTATCCCAGCAACCAAGTCATATAGCGGCGCGGTCGTCCTGACTCGGCGGATTCTATATCCATGTAACGTGCGGCGTGTAGAAGTCGAGCACGACACTCAGTGTCGGCCAGTCGTAGCGTGAGGTGCGACTATTATATACGTAGTAGTTATACTTACAGTTTAGTGGACAACACGCGGATCTATAGATTGCGTGGAAGTGTTGAGAGAGAAGAGAGTTATATAGACAGCAGGATGAGTCGGATGACGAACGACAACGCCAGCATCACCGGCGGCATGATGAAGAGTCAGCAACGCGGTGTGATGAGTGAGTGAAGGATATATATGTATTGTTGTGTTTAAGGGATGATTGTAAGCGTAAATAGCGAGGGTGACTATGTAAGAAAAGATGAACAGGTGTACTTATTTTAATTCTAAATTATACGTAATAGAACATTGAGTTATGCGTCACTAGAAAACGTTGCAGTAGCTATAATCATACTTTATCGCTCAAACCACATGATATATACTATTACAAGGTCAATGTTAATTTTGATGCTGCTTAGTTTTTCTCTGAAAAATGGAATCGTATACCGAGAAATCCAATATACGCGAATAAAGGGTGAAAAATGTAACAAATTATTTCTACTTCTATTTCACATCTTCAGTAATATAGACACATTTCTATTTAATTAACTTAGCTGTATAATATGAAATAATAATAAAGAGAATACATTAGGAGAGAATTGCTGTGTTAATGTATCGTCTGCTTCCTAATAGTGTATGGCAATATTTTTACCCTACTTACGCTTCCTTGCGAGATCAAAATATTATTATACCATATAAAGTGACTCACGAAATTCCTTTAGTTATAACGAAAAATCATTGCTTGTGATCTGTACGTTTTCAAATAATTTGAATCTATTCTAATAGAGAATACTGACTTTTAGTGTAAAAATCTTTGTTCAATGCCCATAGGCCTTCACGTAAATTATTAACGTAATCAATAACGAGAAGTCTTTACACGCTGACTTATTAGCTTATTGAGTGCACGTCAAAGTTCTATAAAAGGCTAAAACCGTAAAAAAATATAAATTACAATGGTATTTCATATACCTTGTACTGTACAATGATAATTCAATGAATCAAGAATAAAAATCTTAAATATATAAATTCTTTAGCATATAACATGTGCGTAATTTAAGACAACTCCTATAAAAAATTACAATTAAATTCAGTATTTTTCAATCATGCACTTATACAATAATCATCTGGCTCGTACTTATTTACATTAAAATTCCGATCTCATCAATCGCGAAAACTAAGTACCTATCAGTGCCACTATTTATAATCTCAACAACTTCTGATCGGCAGAACTCTCGCGCGATCGTGATTTTTCTGGTATATCTTATCACGCTCCATTCTAATTATTTATCGCGTGCACGCGTGTAGCTTACACATTGGATTCACGCGTCGGTCACAGTCATACGAAGTTTTTCCGCAATCGTCACGGAGCGAAATTCGAATTACAAAAATCTGCGTAATCTGCATCGCAAGCGCGTGAACTCGTTCGCCATGTCAAGTTCAATGTTATTGAGTTAACTCGAGGCAACGATTTTATGTTGCGCATACTGTATATATGGTTTTGCGATGAAAGATGGTACAATGGATTTTTATGAATATGCCGAAATTTTCATTATTCATTGATTTCTAAATTATATAATTTGAGCTTATTGTTATTTAGCATATAGAATGTAAAATGAAAAAGTGAAACAGCATGCTCCGATTTCCTTTTGATAGTGTATTATCTATTATGTAAACAAAAATGATCTGTTTGTTCAGTATTATCCACATGAATAATAAATATATCTATATACTAAATGTATTTAAACTATAAAAAATTGTTGACTATGCAAAATTCAAATTAAACAAAGCATCAACAAATTTAATCAATATTACTATATTGTACATACTAAAAAACTAGTATAAAAAATTAATACTCAATATGTAGTAACTCTATAGGCATATCTTTTACAGTATAATATAACAAATACTAATTATCGTATTTCTCTTTGCAGGGGCCTCCACTGAGGAGAGTCTGCAGTATATCAGGCAGTCCCTTAAATCGGAGCAAATGGACAATCTCGAGGGCACGCACTTCGATGGTTTATTCCCTCATGTGTTCGTCACCCTTGGCGCCTCGGTACTATTATTTTAAAAATAATGAGCACACATTTGTTTCTCGTTTTCGCAATACCACTGCTGCATGGTTGTAAAACATCTTTTTTTTCCTTCTATTTTCATGTTTAAAGCGGTTGGCTCTCTAATGATTTTTCTGATGATTATGAAAAAGTATATCTAAATAACAAATGTATATTGCATTTTGTAAGAAAAAATTGTTATTTAAAACATACATTAGGTAATAATGAGAATTTATATTAGTCATTCATTTGTTAGTGGTTTGCTAGAAAGATACTATCATAATTTGCTATATACTACGCTGACTTCCGGTCTGGTTATTTTTAGAAAAACTAGCTAGTAAAACACAATTTTTACTGAAAAATTAGAAACATAACATTGTTGAAGAACATAATGCAAAATTTTTTAAATTTGACATGTAAATAATTGTTTTTTAAAGCGTGGATCTAGATGAAAAAATACCTATTATAAAATATAATCAATTTTCCATTCAAACCATGCTTAGAGCATATTTAAAAACATATATAAATTAAACGTGTTGCATAAATTTTTTGTTTTCAAGATTTTATCAACACTCGTCAAAGAAGTAACACTGATAAGTGTTACTAAAATTAAAAAAGAAAGCGTTTCAATTTTTTGTACACACACTTTTTCGTTATATACAAAAGTTTCTATATCTAAAAAAATCTCTTTCTCCTTACTTCTCCAGGGCGACTTGGCGAAGAAGAAGATTTACCCGACACTATGGTGGCTCTTCCGCGACAACCTCCTGCCCCAGGCGACGATGTTCTACGGCTACGCGCGCAGTAGTCTAACGATCGAATCGCTGCGCGCCAAGTGCGAGCCTTACATGAAGGTGAAGCCCGGCGAGGAGGAACGATACGAGGAATTCTGGAAGCTCAATCACTACGTGGCTGGCTCGTATGACAGTGAAGCTGACTTCGCCAAACTCAACGAGCGCATCGAGACCCACGAGAAATGCCAATTCGCGAACAGGCTGTTTTACCTGGCCCTGCCGCCGTCCGTCTTCGAGACCGTGACTGTGCACATCAGGCATACGTGCATGGGGCAAAAGTAAGTAGTTTCGAGAAGAAAACGTTGATTGTAAAAAATATAAGGCTCTCCCGAGAAGCGGTCGTGCCTAATGAAAAACGAGATCTTTCATAGTTTTTTACGTCAAATTTTTTTTTTGTACTTTTTCTCTTATTAGGAGTGAAAAAAATGACAAATTGAAAAAAATTACCATAAAATTTACCATATTAATTTTAACTTTAAAATTCAGTATGAAATTATATGAAACAGCACAGCTACTTATTGAAAATTTTTCTTCTTATCTTGTATCTATTAAAATGTTAAATTAATTATGTTTTCAAAAATAGAACAAAATTCATTACTTCTTAACATTTTGCTATACTCATTAATGTGATTCATATTGCGATAGTTCCCAAAGAAAGTAAATCAAAAAATAGCTTCATCTAATCTTGGATTTTTAAGCTTAAACTACAGAAAAATACTGGAATTTTTGGATGCAAAAAATATTCACAATAATTAAGAAAAATAATCAATAACACATATCATTATAAAATTCATCAATATCTTAATTTGAAGCTTGTTAATTTTAATCTATCGTCTTTTCGATTAACTAATTCGGCCTTTTTAATCGCTATCATGTTAAGTACACGTGATTTATTATTTCGACTTATCATTTCAATGGGTAGTATTGGCGCTGCAAGGATAAGGATTCATACAAGCAAATGAAAAAATATCAACAACGTTACTACTTTGTGTTAATCATCAAGCAAGCTATATTTAACGTACGTTTGAAAAGAAAGTTTATGATTTAGCGCGTAAAAAGAATATTCGATAAGATAATGCTATAAAAGTTACTATTTCACAGTAGCAAATAGAAAATATACAACTAAATTGATCGGTACCCTAGCATAATATCCAATTAATGGCATACAAACATAAATATTACTAACTATGAACAGCAAAACAAAAATCCTTAAACTTATCCCAAAATCTGCTTACAGAGGCTGGACGAGGATAATCATCGAGAAGCCGTTCGGTCGTGATGCCGCCACCTCGCAATTGCTCTCCGATCACCTGGCCGCGCTGTTCAAAGAGGAACAACTCTACCGTATCGACCATTACCTCGGTAAGGAAATGGTACAAAACCTCATGACCTTGCGCTTCGGTAACCGGATCTTCAGCCCAACGTGGAACCGCGAGAACGTCGCCTCGGTGCAGATCACGTTCAAGGAGCCTTTCGGCACGCAAGGCCGTGGCGGTTACTTCGATGAGTTCGGTATCATCAGAGACGTCATGCAGAATCATCTGCTGCAGATACTCTCTCTTGTGGCTATGGAGAAGCCCGCCTCTTGCCACCCGGATGATATTAGGTGAGACGAAGTTTTAAAAACTATACTTGGCATCTTTGCGGGTTTCAATGTCATCTAATGCCAATCGATTTATATTCAGAAACGAAAAGGTGAAGGTGCTGAGGTGCATAAAGCAACTGGCGCTCGACGACGTAGTGCTCGGACAATACGTTGGTGATCCGGAAGCGAGTGATACCGAGGCCAGGTTGGGATACCTGGATGATAAGACAGTGCCTAAAGACTCGAATACGCCCACGTATGCCATGGCTGCGCTCAAGATCAACAACGAGCGGTGGGATGGAGTTCCCTTCCTCCTCAGATGTGGCAAAGGTACATAGATATATATTCAAGGCAAGGGCTTTAATTACTTTACAGATCGTAAATTAATTGAGACGTTTCTTTTTGCTTATAGCCCTGAACGAGAGGAAAGCAGAAGTGAGGATCCAGTATCAAGATGTGCCGGGTGACATTTTCGACGGCAAGGCCAAGAGGAACGAACTTGTCATCAGAGTGCAGCCGGGCGAAGCATTGTACATAAAAATGATGACCAAATCGCCCGGCATCACGTTTGACATGGAGGAAACCGAGCTGGACTTGACCTATGGTAGCAGATATAAGGTAACAGGGAGCGTCATTTAGATTTGTTGGAAATATATTAAGTTTATTTGACGTTCATATGAATATTATATAAATCTAGAAGATTTGAAAATGAAATCCGATTATTATATTTCAGGGACTAAAGTTACCCGACGCCTACGAAAGACTGATTTTGGACGTCTTCTGCGGCTCTCAAATGCATTTTGTTCGCAGTGACGAACTCAGTGAAGCCTGGAGAATCTTCACTCCCTTGCTTCACCAAATTGAGAAGCAGAAGATTCAGCCAATTCCTTACAAGTAGGTTTTTAGAATTGAATATAAAGTCAATACCAGTATATTACATAACTAATGTTTATGTTTCCTTCCTTTCTCAGATACGGTTCCCGAGGACCAAAAGAAGCTGACAAAATGGCAAAAGAAAATAATTTTGCATACTACGGATCGTACAAATGGGTTAAACCAGAACATTAAGTTTAATATTCGTGTGAAATAATATATTTTTTGTACATTGTCAGAAACGAAAAAAAAAAATCTGTGATCACTATATACATGCCCGGAAAAATCATGCATTTTCATAAAACAGTTTTAAAACTTCATAGATACGTTTAGATGTACATGTATACATATTATATGATATAAGTTAAATATTTATTTTTGCAAAAATTTATTTTGCGAAACTATTTTTGTAAAAATTACAAATTTCTATATATTTAACGTTTGTAATGATTATTATAAAATTTATTCATAAATCTTAAAAATTTTGATAACTTTATGTATAATATAAAAAAACAATAAATTGGCTTGATGCCAAAAATGACAATAGTTTCATTATTTATTTTTAGTTAATTAATAAGTATAATTTCAATGTTAATGAATATTTCCCCTTTTCTACTTAACTAATAACTTTTTAATGGTCTTTGATTCTATCAATAAAAGGCGAAGACGTAAATTAAGTATTAATGAACTCGTCAATGATTTAATAGGGAATATAACTGTAATATAAAAAAATCTGTATTAAAAGAAAACTACTTTTCTGAATAAGTAATCGAAATACAAGATAATTAATTTTAAAATAGGTACTTCAAATTTTTTAAAGTATAACGTTTTCAAAATATTACATAGATCATGAAATTTAGTAAACTTTATTTAAAAAAAAATACTTAAGTTAGACAGTTTACTTATTATTTAAAATATATACAACAGTTTCTCAAATCATATTTACTTTATACATATTTTATAGGGACCTCTAACTACAGCGAAATATGTAACAATAAATAAAATAACTTTTTACAATTAATGTAACGAATTTATTATTAATTTTATTAATAACCCATATGCCTTGTCTAGGAAACAATGGCAACGAAAAGTACATTGAATGTTTGGCTATATACACAATTTGATGAATTACATTTTATACAAAACAAAAAATACAGAGTACATAATCTAATATAATTAATCTTTATTATGGACTCACATAATTTTTTCTAAAAACATGCAAGATTCTACTTAATATTTCTAAATTACTATACACAATTCTATAAGAAAAATCATATTTATACTATTGTTTGAATAAAAAAGTTTTAGCACGATTAATATTTAATTAAAATACAAAAAACCGTGATATTATCGATTTTCACAAACTTATAGTTCTTTACAGGAAAACCGTATGCAGACTAAATACGCCTCTGGAAAAATTGATATTTTTAGAAGCTTATTTAGTTTATATACAATTACTCACGCGCGCTTATGAAAAATTAATTTGTATTCCACGCTTTATCAGTAGTTCAGCTAAATTGATCGCTTCATCAATCAATCCTTGTAAGTGAATTTTGTATGCCGGGAATAATATCTCATAAATATTATCACAATAGTATGGGTCTATAAAAACAAAAATTGCACTAACTGACGAGGTACACAATTGGTTATGTAAAAAGATTCAGTTAATACTGTACATTTCCGTGAGTAATGTCTATTATGCAAATTTTTACTGAAAAAGCCTTATATCCACTTATAGTGGTAGTTAAAAATACTTAAAATTAAAAATTCTTAAAGCAGTGAATACCCTTTGATGAAAAAATAAGTTTAATATAGATAATAAACTAGTTTCCAAAGAATTTTTTTCCTACATATCAAATAAAAGCTATCAACAGAACTTTCTAATAATCGGTTGTACACAGTGAAAAATTAATATAATTTTTGTCTAGATAATAAAGTATAAAATACATATAAAATGTGTTTAAAAAATCTATTTTCAATCGTGATAATTTTTTAGAGTCTTCTTTCATTAATGTGAATATGGCACCGGAATTTTTTATATTTATATTCCTTCCTGCGAATATGTTACCATAAAAATGTAGAACCCGTAGGAAATTTTTTCATCAAAGGTTGAGTACGCGCTCACTTAAATACCTAACATTGGTTATCTCTAAATTTCACACTTTTTCCCGACTTCTAGAAGTTCATCCCAATTAATCGACGTCTGGAAAACTTCTTGCTGTAGCCAGAGCTCGTAGTGTTGCTTAAATTCTTCAGTGAGTTCAACATCTTCTCCAAGAACGGACGTTATCGATGTATCTACTGGCTCCAATTCTTCATTTACATCATCTGAATATCTCCGATTGTTGAAACGTTCTACGCAAGAACGCAGCGTACACTCTTCTGCCTGGAAATCCCATGGTCTAGCTTCTAAATCTGCAAGTGAAACTTTTATAAGTTGAACAAGGCATAAACAGATAAATATATACATAAGTAGATCATATACATCGAATATAAAAACATTTATTTTTTAGTTTTGATTAATTGAAAAAATAGGATAATTGTTAATTATTTTATTTATTTTTTATTGTTAGATTTTTTTGAAATTTTTATGTAAAAAACTTCATTTTACTCCCACAATAAAAGAGATAAAAAATTTAAATTTACTGTACCATTTCCAAAGGCCCAATCGTCATTTAAACGATGTCTGACTTTAGAATAAATAACGCTTATGGTTTTCATGTTTGTTTTTCGCCACTGTCTTCCTAAATATTTTGTTTGCATTTTAAGTAGTTTTAAGACGTACAACTGCAACATTCCGTGCATCACTTTCAAAGTACGTTTCAAAATAGGAGCTGACTTAAATACAACTAACATCTGAAAAAATAATTTTACAAAATTGTTATATGATAAAAATTATAAAGAGAAATAAAAGTACAAGTACTTTTACATTACCATTATTCTACTGTGCTTCCATTTAGTTAATTTATTGAGTATTCTTAATAAGTTAATACAAGAAAAAACGTTTCTCCAGGCATAGTTTTGATCATCCCAAATCTCGAGATTACCTACTGTAAGTTCTGGTTGATCACCAATTACACACATTGGAAAATCAAGAATAGAAATACTAAAATCAATAAATGAACCATTAATAAATATAAATATACATAATTAGAAATAAAACTATAGAAAGATTATAATAAAGGTTATCTAACTTACACATTTCTGGCACCAATATAAGCCAAAATATTCTGATTAAGAAATTTCAGAACTAACGGTACACAATTAGCAAAGACTAGATGTTGAGACATAAATTCAAATTGATAAATATGATTCAATTTAAAATGCTTCAATAAAAGAAGCAATATAGCACAAACTGCTTTGACAATGATCTCTTTATGACGATTGACATCAATCCCAAGCTTCATTGATTGTAATACAGTGACACTAAAAATTAAACAATTGGTTTTTATCACTCATTTTGAAAAAATACAAATCATGAAAATTTATTAATTGTGGTTCTTTGTGTAACTTACGGCATTTCTTCTGGCAAAAGATCAGCCATGATGTTAATACTCTCAGTTTTAGTTTTACTCGTAGGTGCTGCGGCAAGTAGTATCTTGAGAAGAGCAATCATATGTTGTGGCAAGTTAGGATGCATTGCTTCGTACAAAATTTCGGTTGCAGTTTGTCTAACAGGAGGCTCTCGAGTACTGATTGGATTTTTCACTATTTCCTCTTCTTTTTGTATTTGAATTTCACCCAATGAAGTATACATGTGCTAAAATTTATTTCCATTGTTAATATGTAACATAATTTAACAAACATAAATAATATAAAGGGCAAAAATAGACAAATAAATTTTTTAATGAATGTCACTCACTCGTTTCAAAGTATTTAATCCTTCATGAATAGGCTGAGGCAATCCGGCTAAACTTTCGCGATCGCCTTGCAATTTATAACCAACAAATTTAAGTCGTGATGAATCCAAAAATGTGTCAACATCTTTTTGTCTCACTTTAGGTGTCCATGGTAAACCTTAAAAATAAATATTGAAACTATTAATAAAATTTTAATAAAGAAATAATTATATATATAATAAATAATAAAACATTCATAAAAACAAAAAATTTTCAATTACACATATAACAGTACCTTTTGGTTTTGTAGGTGGAGGAGTGTCTGGTCTTGTCTCAGGTTGGTTATTTGGATTTTCATAGTAATTTTGATAAGATCCCAGCACTGGTTGGTTTAAAAAAACTCCTTCATCAACATCACCTTCGGAGGTATCCATACCATTGTCATTTTTTATTAATATACCTTTTGATGAGTCATATTCTAAGTTTGGTTCATCTAAAGAACTTTGTTTCATTAAACTCTGTGAGCAAAATAGAATATATTAGTTTTTATATAAAAGAGAGATAAATATAGAGATATTTTTTAGTGAAAATATTCAACTTACTCTTCTAAATGGTCTGTTATTCTTTTTTGATACTTGTGTATCTAACAAATCAGTGGCACTTGTTGGAGGTGAACTTGGTCTCATTGCTTTAGCCACCTCTATTGTGTCTTCTTGAGTATTGTCAAGACCAACTTGTTCACGATATTGCCTTCTCAGCTCCCTTAAAGTTTCCATACCACCTAAAGATATCAAAATCAATTTCCACATTAGCAATAGTACTTTTTTCATTGGAAAGTGTGGGGCAGACCCGCTGCAGAAACTAGTCACCATCCCCAATAATTTGACAATTAGCAATTCATCTTCACAAGGATCCACTGTAATTAAATGAATTTTTTTAAATAAATATTTAATAAAAATTTTAAAAACTTATGCATTAAAGAAGTTTATATTATAAAAATATGCTTACTTAATTCTTCCTTGAAAGCTTCTACATTATGTTTATAAATACTATCTTCTAGATGTTTAGCTTCTTCTCTCATTACTTCTGTAATAATGTATAAAACTGATAGAATAACACGAAGTTCCACTGAATCTGCAAGACTTACAGCTAATTTTCTCATGGCTGAACTTGCTGCAATATTATTTCTATAAAAATAAAATCACAATGAAATACTTTGTATTCAATTAAGTATATCTAAAAAAGTTGTATAAGATAATATTCTTACTCAATTTCAATATTCAATAATTCAACAAAGGCTGAAAAAGCTCCACATTCATATAGCAGCATAACATTTGTTCTTTCCCAATCTTGCTGTTCTTTGTCGGATTGAACCTCTGCCCAGCAACCTTGCGCTAGGTACAAAATACATCTAGCTGCCTTCATTCTTAATTCTTTATTTGACACTTCCAGTTGATCTAATAGTTTATAAATTATTGACTTTTGTTGCTCGGTTGATAAATTCTGCCAAACTGGCCGTAATTTGTACCATTGCATTTGATCCTCGAAAGCCTAGAATTGTAAGTAATATTTATCATTCATTTTAATATTAATCAATAACATACATTATCCATATAAAGAATACAGGAGTTTAATATCTTACTTTGACATTGAGCTGAAGTTCACATTGCTCTGTATAACTGTATAATTCAGCAATTTCATTGGCATGCGTGTCAGTGTCATCATACACGAAGTCCAGTTCTTGATTTGCTGTATTATCCTAAAATAGATATAATTAATCATTAGACATACCCTATACATACTTAATGTGAAAAATGAACAAATAAAAAAAACCTACTGGCAAATTAACCGTTTCGGATGCCTATAAAAACAAAAAATATGTAAATAAAATAATATTTTAAAGAAAAAGTAAATAAAATTATAAAACTTATGGATTATTAAAACCACTCGAAGCAGAATATGTTATAGGAGAAAACAAAAATACCATAATGGCTGGTACAAAATGTCAACAATCATAATAATTTTGTTCAAAATAACCAAACTGAAGTAGTACAATAAATAATTCCGTTATAATAATAAACTTACCATTTTGATGGTATTTTAAACAAATACTGCTAAATATTGACTCTCTATCCAGATGCTTATGAAAACGGTAAACCCGTAGGAAACACCATATCTATTTGCTGCAAGCCCATTGTATTTTTCACGGACATTGCATTTCATCAGAATGCCTTCTTCAATGAAAATCCAGCGACACCGTGTTACTCAAATCATTCACTCATATCAACTGGAATTTCTTGTGGCAGATAAGAGAAACAATTGGTCGTATAACTCAAGAAAATTGAGAGAAACTTCGTCGTTGTCCGCAGTCCTTTCACAAACGAAGACGACGACGGCAATCCCGAGATTGTGAGGTTGGGGCGTCCGCAATCCGCAAAGATGGCCTGCAAACGCAGCGATGTCAAAATCGCAGATACATGGTCAAACGACTCGTGATAAATAAGAAGTACGATTCCGGGCGGGAAATTTGAAAAATATTCATTTTTTAGAGAAATAGCTGTACAAATTTGTTTTGGCATCAGAAAAAATTCGAGTACTTAAATATAAATAAATTAAGAAGATTTTTATTTATTTATTTGTAAATAATTAGCAAATTTAATTTTGTGTAATTTACAAAAACATAATGGGACTAGTAAAGATATAGGACTTTTAGCAAATAACTATATATGTATGTACTAACAATAATTATTTACATAAAATTCTTATTAATTTTGTTATAAAAACAACAATAATTCATTGAGAAAAGATTTTTTTATGTAAAAAGCTGCTGGAATATGGCGTGAACAGTGAAAATGCCAAAGCCAGCATATAATAAACACAATTAAAGCGCATATAAGATATAAAAATTTAATGATCTCATAATATTGTACATATGAATAACAGTTTAGCAAATATTTGGAAATAGAAAATAATAATATACATATTGTATACCTAATAATATTGCTTTAATTTGTTTAAATGATTTTATTTTTTTCACATAATAATATTTTCCTCTTTAAAAATTGTTAATTTAGCAACTACATTGGTTTTTATCATTTTGGAGTAAAATATTCTACTCAAATTTTTATCACTACCATGTATGACAGATAATCACTTCATGTATAATAATTTTCTTTTTAATATATGCATTTGAAAATAATCACTTAAATATGATAATTTAAAATTGTTGTTGATAGCCTACTTTGTGATTGGTTAAGTACGTTTATACATAAATTGCTAAAATTACATTTATAATACAAGTATATTTTGGAATAAATAATGGAACAGACTTACAGACGGAGTAATCAGCTGATTGCCTTCTTTGGAGTCTGGAACAACGTATTCGATCAAAGTACAACAACAAGATTTGAGTTATTGTAATTACTTTTTAGAATTTCAGTTATTTAATTGCTCCAAAAGTCTTTTGATAAATATGAACGAAGAAACTCTTTTAGAGGAAATAGCGACTTTAAAAGAAAAATTACGTGAAAAAGAAGCTAACCTTGCTAGATTGCGGCGCGAAAAACAAATCTTCCAAGCACACGGACTGAGTAATGGAGAAATTGCGAGGTATAGCAGACAGATGCTTTTACCAGATATTGGAGTTAAAGGTAAATTTTATAATTATAAATATTTAGATAGTTGGTTTATTTTAGTGAATGATAAGTCATTATATATAAAAAATTCATATGCACTTTCTGTTAATAAAGGTCAAGTAAAACTGAAGAACTCGTCAGTGCTTATCGTAGGAGCAGGAGGTCTTGGCTGTCCATCTGCACTTTATTTAGCAGGTGCTGGAGTTGGACACATAGGAATAGTGGATTATGATGACATAGAACTCACAAATCTCCACAGACAATTACTATTTTCTACCTATGATGTGGGATTGCCCAAGGCAGAAGCAGCTAAGCAAAGTCTTGAAAGGTATTCTTCAATTATTTTATTAGTTATTAATTTTGCAGGGATAATGATTTTTTTAAAGTAGAAACCATTCTTATTACTGCAAATAATTTAATTATTGATTTTCAGATTAAATAATGATATTAAAGTCACTTCATATAAAGATCAAATTCAAAGTAACAATGCTCTAGAAATTATAAAATCATACGATGTTATTCTTGATGCCACAGACAATGTAGCAACTCGTTATTTGTTGAATGATGCATGTGTTATTAGTGGTAAACCATTAATTTCTGGTTCTGCATTGCAATTTGAAGGACAATTAACAATTTATAATTATGATGGAGGAGCTTGTTATAGATGCATTTTTCCCAAACCTCCTCCACCTCAAGCAGTTAATAACTGTGGTGATAGTGGAGTTCTTGGAGCAGGTAATTGTTTATTGTTTGTAAATTACAAAGTTATTTTTAGAATTTTGACTTGCATGTTATAAATTTATTTTTATTTTCAGTTGTTGGTACTATTGGTGTTTTACAAGCATTGCAAGCAATAAAAGTAATTTTAGAATTACCAGGAATTCTCTCAGGAAGATTACTGATGTTTGATGGAATGGATATGTCATTTAGGAATTTAAAATTAAGACTAAAGAATCAGGATTGTGCTATTTGTGGCTATAATCCTACTATAAATGCGTTAATTGATTATGAAGAATTTTGTGGAGCAAAAGCTAATGACAAAAATCCAAATTTAAAAATATTAAATTCCAATGAAAGGATAAGTGTAAATGAATATGAAAAATTGACTAAACTTTCTTCAAAATCATATTTATTGGTCGATGTAAGATCTAATGAAGAATTTGAAATGTGTCATTTAAAGGATTCTATAAACATTCCATTTACTAGCATAGAGAATAAAAAAAGTTTGGATGTTTTAGAAAAAGAATTAGACAGAACTGATTCAGATGTAACAAATGGTAATTTTTACTTTTACAAAAATGTTATTTTCAAGCGTTTATATATGTACATAATTTAATTTTTTATTTCCAGTTTATGTTTTATGTCGACGTGGAAATGATTCTCAGAAAGCAGTGAGGATTTTCAAGAATTGTCTCTTGAATCTTAATATTGAAATAAAAGATATAATTGGGGGAATCCATGCATGGTCTCATAATATAGATCCGGAATTCCCCATTTATTAAAAGAACAATATCATAAAATATTTTTCTATTACACTTTGTACATATTTTGTAAATATTAGTTAATAATAAGTTATCTATCAAAGTGTACAATACACAAATTTGTTCATACTGTTGAAATTATAAAACTAAATATATTTCGTAATTTCTTCTGACGTTAAACTATTTTCTGGATGTTTGTAGTGAGCTGGTTCTAATTTTCTCAACTTATCAGCTGCTTGCTCAGGAGTCAAATCTCTTTGACTTTGTGACAAAAGCTCATACCCTACCATATGCTTTTTAATTGTCGCAGAACGAAGAAGTGGTGGTAAATATATACCATGAAAAGTCCAATGGTCATAATTTTTTGTTACAGCATCAGAATCTGGCCCAGTAGGAGCGCCTAATATTTAAAATCATATAGAAATTTATAAGAATACTAAATTAAAAAAATTACTTATTTTTGCTTATAAAATGAAAATGCAAATCAATTTTACCATGCCATCCCATTGAATATGGAAAGGAACACTTGAAAAGATTATCATATTTTGTACATAATGTTTTCATGACAACTGCAAGAGAAGTTTGTTCTTTCTCTGTTAATTCTTGTATCCTAGTTATTAATCTCTTTGGTAAAACCATTGTTTCAAAAGGCCAAACAGCCCAAAATGGTACAACAACCACCCAGTCTGGAGTTTCAAGTACTATTCTTTCCTATGAATTTTATAATATATTAGTATTTAAATAGACATTAATCTTTCTACTAAATACAATTTTATTTGTTGCATGAATACATACTCTTTTTTTTACTTCTTTTTTCATATAATCAAAAAGCATTGGTGATTCATGTTTATTGTAATAAGCTCTCAAATTCTTATCTTTTATACGAGGTTCATTAGGTAAGTAAGAGCTTGCCCAGATTTGACAATGTGGATGAGGATTACTGCAACCCATTAATGATCCTCTATTTTCAAAAATCTGCACCCATGTCCATTTTTTTCCTAATTCCAACATTTGATTAATCCACCTAAGCAGAGAAATATATTAGGGTCATTACTATTTTTTATTTTCAGAACAATTTAATTGATTTGTCTTACTGTTTGATTACTTCTTTGATGTCATCTACTGTCATAAGAGCCATTGTAACATTAGATTTAGGATGAAAACACATTACTTTACAAGTGCCTTGTGCACCACTCATTTGAAATAATTCATCATCAGATGATGGTGGAGTTGGCACACTTTCTAACAATGCAGGGAAATCATTTGTAAATGTATATGTATGGTCATATTTTGGTGTTATCTAAAAATAGAATATTGTATTAGAATTTTGAATAAAAATATGTATAGTTATTTTTATGGAAATGAAATAATGAGCTTTGCTGCATTATAGGCAAAATTGGACAGATACAGGCATCATAATAGTTTTAAGTAAATTATTTATTAATATAATAAATATCATTTTTTGTTTTAATACATAGTTTGACAATATTCGAGAATATTTACAAAAGAAATGAACATAAATTACAAATGGATAGAATTTCAGCATCTGTAAAAGTATGACAGAGAATGATATATACTTGAAAAACTTTTAATATTAAAAAACCTGTCCACTAGCTCGAACATTTCCAGGACACAAGGGATTATTTGGATCGTACTCAGGTTGATCTTCTTCAAAAGTTGGTTCCACTTGTCCTGACCAAGGTCGTTTCATTCTATGAGGAGAAACTAAAACCCATTCATCTTTCAAAGGATTATATCTCACATGTTGATGATCTAAAAATTAAAATAATAACAGCTTAATTAGTCCCTTTAAAAATATTTTTTATTGAAAGAAGATTTTTATTCATTACAAACCGACAGGGTCAAACGCCACTTCACTGCTCATTTTGTTAGAAAAATAATACAAGTATTATTACTATGTAAAAACTTGGAGAAAAACAAAACTAGACGTCAAGACTCTACGAATTTGTCGTCTGCTTTTGCAGGCTATAGAAATTCCTATTTGATGTATAATTAAACGTCGAAATCACTTTGAGCACAATGATGGCAGCAACTTGTTAACGCGAAATCGCTCTCAAGTCAAATCGCTGTCACCTCGATAATGAGGAAGAAATGCGGTTTATCGCAATTTATATCACGTGTCAGTGCAGTCGCGATTTAACCTTGTTGCACTCACAGCGTCACAGCACTCCGTTAGACATACGCGCATATAAGTATACCCTCACTCTTTCTCTCTCTCTCTATATATATACTTTATCCTTCGTTTGTATTATAACGCTATACATGCAAAATAAAGCTATTTTAACTGCAGCATGCTTATGCATGCTATAAGAAGTACGAATACTGAGATAATCTGCGATTGTTCGCAATATCAAGAGAAAGATAAGCAGTCAAACGTTATGTGATGGGTATTTTTGAGCTTTATTCAAAGATAAATATTAATGATATTATGAAATGATGATAAACAAAATATTCAACTGGTCAAACGTCAAAGATAACTTAGGCGAAAAATAAAGTCGATTTTATTCATAGAAAATTTTTACATTGTTTAACGATTTAAAGCTATACTTATAAACATACTCCACATTTCTAATAATGCACTTTGCTACAAGACTAATTTTATAATATTTAGTAGCAAAATAAAAAGATTGTAAAAAAATTTATACAATTATTGTTTTCATTGGTAAAATATTGGAAGCATATTTAAGCTTTAAAGTTATCTTTCTCTGCCCTTAGACAAGTCATAACTTCAATAGGATCACATTTTTTGGTGTGATCTTTGACACTTGGCTCACAGACTCTCATAAATGGATTGATTAATTTTTCTTCCCCTATTGTACTTGGCACAGTTGGAAGATGATTCTTACGTCTACAGCAAGCCCATTCCATTTTTTCCTTCATTGCTGGATTTTTTGGTTCTACATGTATACCAAATTTAAGATTGTTTACTGTATACTCATGACCACAGTATACTTTCTAAAAAAGATACAATTAAGTACTTTAATTACTATACAATGATTTAGTTTTCTCTCATAAATTAAATTTTACTCTCTCATTCTTCTATGAAATATTTTTTCTTTGCAAAAATGATTCACGTTATGTAAAATAATCTAAAAAATCTTATTACCGTTTCATCAGGTAATTTTGCAAGAATTTCATTAAGGGCTTTGTGCATTTGTTCAGCAGTTCCTTCAAAAAACCTACCACAACCTCCACTAAACAAAGTGTCACCTAAAACATGCATATCAATTAATATCTGACTTTCTAAAAAAGAATGTATGTATCACAAATTTTATAAATATCTAAAGACCTGTAAAAACAGCTGGTTTAGCACAATCTTTTGTTACATAATAACAAATGTGTCCACGAGTATGGCAAGGAGTAAAGAAACATTGTATCTTCAAGTTCCCCATATTAATAACACTTCCATCTCCAACTTTGCAAGTCAGTGCTCCAATTCTGTCATCACCACCATAGACAGTTAAATCGGGAACTGAAGCAACCAAGCTTTCATTACCACCAGCATGATCCCAATGATGATGAGTTGTCAGTACTTTTTTTAAATTGTAATTGTTTTCTTTAACAGCAGCAATTACTTTATCTGGAGCTACAGGATCAACAATAGCTGCTTCTCGAGTATTTTCATCTATGATCTTAAAAGATTAATATGAAAAAATTATTAAAATATCTTATATATATTTATAATGATGTTGTTATATTCTTATGAGTATGCAAAGCTTATTTAATAAATGAAATACTTTACATAAAATTTATGATCATAGAAATATTTTGTATAGAAGTATTAAAACGTTTATCCTTTAAAATGATAAAAAAAGGTTAAAAAAAATGAAGACCACAAAAAATTCATTGCAACTTACGAGGTACATATAATTATCTTCTAAAGCTGGTAAAATTTCAACCTTCATCTTGTTGTGATCTACTTTTACTGGACAACTGTGAAGAAGACGTTTAAATTTTGATAGTGGAATGTGTTTTGCTGAAATCACAAAATAACCTTATTAAGGATTAGGAAAACACAAATATTACTAAGCTTAAATTTTAACTTCGCGTAAAGTACTTTGATAGTTTATGAAAAATAGGTTAAAGAATGTTATTATTGTTAAAAAGAAGCGTCGAAGAACGATTTATAAGTACCCTTAACACAAGTAGAAGCAAGTCCATTCTTTAGCTGCGATGGGAAAAGGAACAGAGAAGTCTTAAGCATGTTGTAAAAAAGGCTTAAAAATTCTACACCGAAAGGAAAATCAAAAGGAAATTTGAAAAAGTTAATTTGTCAATAAACAAATGCAATAAACATAGCTGTTTGAAGCTTGGCTTACTTCGGTGTTGCCGGAGAGACGAAAAACGTCACCCGGTATGGATCTAACTTGCACTGAAATCAGCTGATAAGTTTTTGCAGACGAACTGCCGCTGCCGCTCTGCCGCATCTTATTAACCTCGAAGTCCACGGGGGAAACGTAAACACATGCGGCTTAGAGTGTGTTCACGTGAGCGATTTTTTTATTTATAAAAGAATTGTTGTAATGAATGTGCTATAGACTTGATGAAGATGTCTGCTGGAAGTTCCAAGGACGTTATGATAATCGACGATGATGATTACAAAGGTTTCTGCTTGTAGTAAATAATTATAAGATTACAATAAAAACGAAATTTAGTAAAATAAAATGATCAGTTGCCTAGTATATATTCCAATCAGTTCGAAAAAATGAATTTTAACTGAATATGTAATTTTTGTTATTAAAATCACTTGTAAAATAATGTTATACTAAAAATTGATTGGTCTAAATCCATTTTAAAAATACTTCTAGCCTATATTTAATCATTGAATAATGTACAATTTTTAATGTATACTATAAACTCACACTTGTAGATATTTATATTAAAATTATTTTTAGAAAATGTCAATTCATGAATTATTATTAAGTTAATTTTGTTTTAAAATATTTTTACAGTCACTGAAGAAGATGAGATAGCAGCTATAAATTATGAATTAGGTCAAATAGAAACTGAGTTGCAAAAATTGCAAGATCGCAAAAAAATTTTGCTTGATCGTAAACAAAAGTTAAAAGATGATGCTGTGCTTAAGAAAAGTTTCACCTTGGCAAAGAAAAATTGGAATTCAGAAAATTTTGCTTGGTCAAAGAATTTAAAGAAATCATTGACAGATATTTTTAAAATCAAGGAGCTTAGAGCTTTACAATTAGAAACAATGAATGCTTTCATGTCAAATGAGGATGTCATTCTTGTTATGCCAACAGGTGGTGGAAAAAGTTTATGTTATCAATTACCAGCTGTGATAAGCAAAGGTGTTACAATTGTAGTATCTCCTCTAGTTGCTTTAATGGAAGATCAATTATATGGTTTGCACAAATTAAAAGTAAATGCAAAAATGTTGAGTTCAAAGGCTCCTAAAGAAGATGTGAAGGCAATAATGACAGGATTAATTGATAATAAATCTACTTTGAGATTAGTATATGTGACACCTGAGTACATGGCAAAATCAAATCGATTTATGAGTAAATTGCAAAAAGCATTTAAAATGAAGCGTTTAGATCGCTTTGCTATTGATGAAGTGCATTGCTGCAGTCAGTGGGGTCATGATTTCAGACCTGACTACAAGTTTCTAGGAATATTAAAATCAATGTTTCCTGGGATTCCACTTCTTGGACTTACTGCAACAGCACCAGCAAAAATTATTGTTGATGTTCAAAAAATGTTGGATATTCAGGGTTGCCTTGTTTTAAGAGCATCTTTCAATAGGCCTAATCTTTATTATGAAGTACGGCGCAAGCCATCTGACAAAGAAACTTGCCTTGAAATGATTGTGAATCTCTTACAAAGCAGGTTTGTACTTGTTACTTTAAAGTGTAGTCTTGTTAAAAATACTTAGCTTAAATTGGAATAATTTCTGTTATTACACTTTGGATACTCAGATTTTTCATTGCTTTAAATGTTTCCTATTTATCAACATTATTAAATATAATAAAATTCCATAAAATTAGTTTGCTCTTAAATTTATCCATTTTAAATCGACTTCACAGATTCGAAGGCAAGTCCGGCATTATCTACACGACGACGATCAAGGACTCGGAGCAGCTCGCGACGGACTTACGCTCTCGAGGTTTGAGCATCGGCTGTTACCACGCGATGCTCGAAGCGGAGTACCGCACGAAGGTCTACACCAAGTGGATAAACGGCGACTACCAGGCAGTGGTAGCCACTATCGCCTTCGGTCTGGGCATCGATAAACCCGACGTGCGTTTTGTCATACACCACTGTCTCTCCAAGTCCATGGAGAATTTCTACCAGGAGAGCGGACGCGCTGGTCGCGACGGCCAGAAATCCTACTGCATACTGTTATACAGATTCATGGACGTGTTCAAGTTAAGCACCATGGTGTTCCAGGACAAGGTGGGCCTACAGAATCTGTACAACATGCTGGGCTATTGCCTAGATCAGTGCTCGTGCAGGAGGAGCTTGATCGCCAAGCATTTCGAGGAGAATTGGACGAAAAGCGATTGCAAGGAAATGTGCGATCATTGTAAAAAGTCGAAAAAGCTGAAGGAAATTGACGTCGCGCCGTCATGTAGGCATCTGTATCAGATAATGACGAAAGCTGTACAGAGCGAGCAACGATTGACGCCGCTGAAGCTGATAGACGCGTGGTACAACAAAGGCGCGGTTAATCTGAGGGTAGCCGATGTTCCGACGCCCAAGTTCCCGCGGGAGATCGGAGAAGCGATCGTCGGACACCTGTTGATCAACGGATATCTTCAGGAAGATTTCCACTTTTCGGCTTACTCCACACTCACTTACATTAAGAGAGGCCCGAAGGCTGGAATGGCATTGGCGAACGACCACAAGATCATGATCGAAGTTGACAATCATTGAGCTGATACTTTGAACGTGGAGAACGTGTCTGAATTCTGTATATATAGCTTTTTTAAAGTGATACAGACTTCTTGTTACTAAAGTGTCAGTATTTTTTTTACGTCAGAGTGAATTTTTCTAAGGACTACTTGAAATGAACTGTATAATTAAGGTAGTGCCAGATGCGCACTGTATTTTTGTTACTATCAAACTTATAATTTAGTATAGTAAACTAATAGATAATTCTTTCATATGAACTTTATTTATTTATTTATTTATTTATTCATTTTCATCCTGTGAGTTAAATCGTCAAACGTATGTGAATAAAATATTTTTAATATTTTTAAATTGCAATTTTTAGTTATTTTATGTATAAATAAATATAAATTTACTAAAGAAATCAATTTTGGCGTATCTCTCTATGATCGAGAATTTTCAAAACCAATGATTTATATTTATACATTTACGACAATACCGTCGCGCCATAGCAGAGAGAAAGTCCGATATTGAGTAACGTGAAAGGCACACAGTTGATCTAGGTGCACACCTGAGCATATCTTTATCTACTGACCAGGCGTATCGGTCTTGTTCTACTTAGTGCGCCTAGATTTTTAGTTCCCATACCTTTATCAACAACTGTAATATTTTTTCAAACGCTTTTACAAAAGGGGCTCAGTTTTTACATCGGGTATTAATTTAATCAAAAGCTTTTACAACGGCAACGGCTATTTACATTTTTCAATAATTATTACGTTAATCCAAAATAAAAAATGTACAAGTACCATATTCATATAATGCGGCAAAGTGAATCAAGGGTCAATCCGTAAACACATTACTCCCCATAATTGCGTAGAATATTCAGCCCCAGAGAGAACTCGCGAGATATATTACGAGATTAAAGTTTCAGGACAACACAACTAACACGTGCGCGCACGTGCGCTTATATTATCTCATCCGTCGATGAAATTACCATAATTTTAATACCAATACAAATTGAAAAAATTTCGATGCATTGGGGGTAGAGAAGTACATTATTATATTATAGGACGCGTACTATATACCACGCGACGGTATGCGATAAGCTGAGAAACTTGTTGCTTCGCTTACGCAGGAGAGAGAGAGAGAGAGAGCATTCCTTTCGATTCGACCTCAAAAGCTTTTTCATTTGACTTGCAGATACCCTATCGACTCGATCGATTATAAATGTCTTGGTTATTATTGCGAGCACCCTTTATATATATACGCCGCTGTGCTCCTTTTTTATTTAAAAAAAAAAACATTTAATAACTCACGGTACCACCCACGTATATGTATATATACAAATATAAGAAACAGCAACGATTCCAAAACCAATGCTACTCTATAATTAAAAAAAAGCTCTCGCATATCATCAAACTCTGTATGTACAAAATCCTTACTAAACTCCTATACGAAGCCTCGGGCACACGGAGTTCAACACACTCTTTCTCTCGTCCGCACCTAAAGAAAAAAACGAAGAACAAGGAGAATAAGAACAAAACAACAACAACAACGACGGGGGGGCGCCGCAGGTGCGCGAAAACTCGAACGCCGACAGCGCGGCGCGGATCAATAAAAAGCGAGCACAGCGCGTGTCGAGAACGAGACACGCGCGCGCGCGCAGTGCTATAAGCAAACCCAGCGCGTGCACATCGCTCGCGTAATAGTATATACGCGCTTGTGTATATATATTGATCTCACTCTCTCTCTCTCTCTCTGTTACTCCCGCTCGTGGCAGTTCTGCGGCTGCTGCGCTACTAGACGCGCGTCGCGCGCACGGTTGTTGTCAAACACGACGAAGCGGTGGCCTTTTCATTACAGAGAAAGGAGAGAGAAGAGAGTATACATAGATATATTTATAGTGTGAGAAAGAAACAGTGTGCGCGGGTGTGGTTTTAGCGATCCGGAGAAGACGGACCCGAGATATGCAGGTTACGAGAGCTTACCCGCAGCTGCGAGTGCACACCAGCGAGTGGTTAGTTATTTTTCCTGACTTCGAGATGAGATAGATATATAAGCTTACAATAAGTGTATATGTATAATCGCTAGTTTTTTCGTGGGTGCGAGTATATAAGTATGGGATGCGCATGAGGGTGGGCGATCACGATGATGAGGTTCAACGCGGCTGTGTGCAGCAGATTGACATCGCGTGAAATTGATTTCACGTCACTGTCGGTGTATAGAGTCTCGCGAGAGGAGAGCTTAGACTATCAACCCTCCCCCGTTACAATGGCATGCGAATTCCTATTGTTGGATAACGCTGATTTAACGTACAGACTGATGCGATGACACTGCGCGTTTCTTATTGTTCAATTGTTAGTTGCGGTATATGAGTAATTGCGAAGCAGATATTCGTATTTACGCTAATTGCCTAGAGGAGACAATCTGTGGTAGGTAGAAATTCGTAAGGGAAACTTGAAATTACTGTTTTTTATATCGGCGGGACGAACAAAGGTTGCTATAGGCTTGACATAACCTATATATATATATATATATATAGCCCCGTAACAGTTGCACGCGTATGGACGGCAAATACAGTTGTTTCTATAGGCGATTGCTTTGCAAGTCAAATAGATAGCACGATGTGCTGCAACTAGAAATATATGTATATCGAGCACAATTTGACAAGAGGTATACATTTTTTAGTCAAAATAGGTGATGTCTATTTTATGCTTTAGCAAAAAGTATTGTGAAATGAATGCTTTGCGTGTCAGTAAATTGTGAATTATGGATCAACATGTAATTTGAGTATATATGTAACAAAGGTGTCGACCTTATTCATTTATTTATTTAAATATTACACTTATGTTCTCCGATAATTCAATGAATTGAAACAATATACGATAGAATCAGCTGATTGAAAGTTTTGATATCCACATCCAGTTACGTAATTTCTAAACTTTCGTACATCTACGTATTATTATAATATCAATAGCTCATTCATAAGTGTATATAATATATAAAATGTACAGGAACATTTCTACCAGAAATTTGCAAAATCATAAATTCCCTTAACAACTCCATAAAAAATAACGAGATCCCATCACGAGGAAAGTTGCCATAGGACCCCCAGTGAAAATTGAAACGATAATTCACGTCACCTAATACTCCTTTAAAGGAAAATGACATTTCCATCCCCCTCTCACGTTTGCACGCGCGCGTATGTATATAGGTCCACGCGGCCTGTCGCGACACAAAACCGACATTAACAATTCTGCGCGCTAAAATAGAAAAAAAAAGAAGAAAGAATTCAACCCATTAGACCTATATTACGTACACATATATACACAGACATACATATATATACACAGACGGCGCGCACGTAAGTCGAGCGTGTCTGTGTGGCCCAGTCCTGAAGGGCACGTACATATATAAGAATGTCAATTTGGGGGAGAATATTGCGCGCGCGTGCGATGGCGCGTTGAGATCTCGTAAATAAGTTTTTCGCCGGTTTATTACTTTCGGAGAAGAGAACTGATGTATATGATTGCCCAGGGAGAAAGAGAAAGATAAGCGTGTAAATTTGGCGTTGGACGAGGAAGGGATTATATTATGACGATGCGCAGATGCAGGTCAGATGCAATCGTCGGTGTAAGGTTTTTATCTTATCTATAGATTTGTTTATAAAAAAATTTTTTTTGTTTTATTGTATATAGATTGAGATGAGATGAATTGTTGATGTTTATACGTTAGAACTGTTGCTGCTCGTGAAATCGTCAGAAGTTGTCGACATCGCGTAATGCGATATAAAAAGCAATTCAACAGTTCTCTCCCGCGGCCGTTATATAGAACTACGTCTGATAAGTTTAGTAACCCTTATTATTATTTCTACGGCTTCGTCGCGAGAGTTTCAAAGGGAGGCTGGCCAATTTTTTATAATTAACTGTCTATATATACCGTCTGATCTCCAATTACAACAGTAGTGCTATATGACAGAAAATATTTTATTAACTTTTTGGCATATAATAAAGTTACTCATTTAAGTTTCGTTTACTTTCCAAATATAAACTTACTAGGAGAGTGAACTATCTGTGGGTCAGGGATATTGCTCAAACTTTAGGGTAGTTTTTTGGATGTAGGAATATGAAGAAATATGAAACCGTAAAGCTGAAAAACTGAAGTTCTGGATATTTTTAGCTTCACTTTGAAAAAAGAGTCGTGCAAAATGCCTCTTCTTCAAATGCTATCCTTTAAATTTGGAAAGTTCTAAATATAATTTTCAAAATAGAAAATCTCTAAAATTGACTGTTCGACTGCCTGCATATTTTGGAGCACTTTCGATGCTCAATTATTATAAACTTGTATAACTTTGAAAGAAATCAACATTTTTTAATTCTTAAAAAAGCAAATGAAAACTGAGTTTTTTATTTTCCATTTTAAATAACATTTAAGACTTTCCAAACTTGAATGCTTACCGTTTCAAAAAGAGGGAATTTTCAAGGCATTTTTTAAAATAAAGCTAAAAATATCCAGTACTTGATTATTGTAGCATTGGGATTTAACATCTTCTTTCTTTATATTTCTACATCCAAAACTCCATCTCAAAGTTGAGCCATATCCCTGACCCGCATGTAGTGTAGTTAGATTCTTACGATAATTTGCTTAGTTTTAATACAACCAGGTATTTTTTTATATTCTTGTTTTTATCGAAAATCTACTTTATTTCGTAACTTAACATCAAAAGCCTTTCAACTAACATATGTTTAACCCACTTTATTTTTAATAGCCCGAATAAATAAACTGAGTACCCTTCGCGTACAACTTAAAATTTCTGAACGATCTCTTTTATTCCGAGAGAAAAATCATTTTTACCAGAGAATAAAGCCCACATACTCCAACTCAACTTGACGTGTATACACGCCCTCGTGCTTTCACGCATACTCAACATTTCAATGGACCGGCACAATTCTTGCCATCACAAAATGCTCGCTTTGTGTATCTATAAATAATAAAACAATAAAAATGATGTAGTAGATTATAATATTAAAATAGTTTAAAATTAAAATTCTATGCAAAATTATTCTGCAATCTCTGTTTCTCTCATAACAAAGTCCCATCTCAAATATCTTACAATCTTAATCGATCACTTGCATCGTTCATATTATACCAACTGTTACAGCACCATTTCACTCTTCCTAAACACACCCTAAACCACTTTCCGTAATTCTACAAACAAACTGCCAGAACAACCATTAACACCTATAAAACCCCCGTCGTCTTACCGCCACCAAGCAGTAAATCCAAGTCCGCGCACCGCGGCGCACGTAAAAATTGATCCGCCTTACGACTTGCACACACCGGCCGTAAACATCGCACGTGCGATGAATTTACGGTGGGACAGTAAGTATACATATATATACCTATACACAAGCGCGCATAGGATTGTAAAACTGAGGTGAGACGATGCGCGCGCGCGTGCATGCAGGTGAACTGGGTCGCCGCCGAAAAAGTTCGGCCAAGTCGATAAAGTAAATATATAACCGCGGAGCGCACGAGGGAGAAAGAGAGATATATAGGCTGTAGGTGTGTTATATCGGAGTCGACGGCGCACGCGAGGGTGGAGTGCAGCCGAAATCCCTCAAAGTCTCGCAAGTGAGTATAGGTACCCGCGTAAAAAAAATTACGTTCGGCTCAAGTTTGGGAAACGTTCAAGTGTGGCAGTGCCTCTCTCCAACTTTGCCAACGACAACTTCCCAAACTTTCCATTTTCGAACTTTATTTTTTAGTCTAAGTTTCCCAGAAGTTTCGCGAAACTTTCTCTAAAGTAACAACCAACAAAGATTAAAAATTAAGCTTATCCGTCGGAACTTAGGGAACGTTTGTCATAAGTTTGACAAAACTTTGGCATAAGTTTATATATTGCTTAT
>JAYJLV010000027.1:328893-340356 GCA_036873485.1 Torymus texanus | reverse complement strand
AGAGAGAGAGAGAGAGAGAGAGAGAGAGAGAGAGAGAGAGAGAGAGAGAGAGAGAGAGAGGAAGAAGAGAGAGAGAGAGAGGAAGGAGAGAGAGAGAGCGAGAGCAAGAGAGTTTTCTCTCGCGCAGCAGCAGCAGTCCGTGCGAGCAAGAACTCGCTATCAGCTGTTCGAGCTTCGCGTACAGTAGAAGGGGGACTTCTCTGTTTGCGTGTTCTGCTATGTGTGGGTGTAGCACGATGTGGCGATGGTGTATACATATATAGATTTCCACTGACACTTTTTGCCGTCTGCGCCTGGGGATCGCATCTTCGCGGTGGCATGAACGAGTTATCGCAGCGAGATCATCGCCAAGACAGGGTATATATAAAGGGTATTTGCAAGTCGTCTTTTACGACAATAACATCGGTAATATGGCCTTTAAATAATTTCAAAACATAACAAGGGGGACCCGTATGTAAAGCCTATTTTTTTTTCTTTGTTCGAGACAGGACACTTTTTTTGCTTCCGCGTAATTTCATTTTCAAGCGAATAATCATAATTTGCGACTAATAACGAACGCGTTCTTTATGTGTCGTGCGAGCTGCTGCTCGCCTGAGCTCGCGCAACCGTGATGCGAGGTAGGTAGTATCGACTGTAGGAAGCGAGAAAGAGCTATATGAACACGCTCACGCACGGGCAGAACGACGACGGGGAACACATAAAAGAGACAGAGTCAGGAGAGTCGAAAACAAAGTTCAAAGAATCTTTCGAATTTTGAGCGTAAGTATATGGAGGAGATAGACACGAACTCACGTTATTAAGGGAGGTAATATGAGGTATATAAGAAACAACAATAAAAGCGCGATGCACTAACACATGCGTAGATATATACACACACATACAGTTGGGAGTACAAAGACGGGCGCGCGCACACCTAGAGATTAGAGCGAGCGAGGCAACCAGTTACAAATTAGTGGGAGAGAGAGCGCGCGCGCGATACATACAAAATCCGCGAACGCGAGCGAGTGGGAAAGAGACGGAGCGAAGAGTGTGCCCATTCACTGTGGTAAAGTCAGACCTCGACAGCGACAGCAGCAGCAGCAGCGCGCTCAGTGCAGTACGAAAGAACGCAGAGCGCGGACCTGTGTGTGCGAGGGGGACAGAGCGATAGCGAAGGGTCAAAATCGCGGAAAGGAGGAGGAGGAGGTAGAGCTGCGCGTCTCTTCGCTCTCCGAGCTGGTTTTTTCCCTCTTGGAGAGCTGCCCGAGAGAGTTTTTTTACATAGCAAGCAAGAGAGAGAAAGAGAGATAAAGAGGAGGCTGCTGGTAGTCTTACGTATAAGCGGACACACAAAGGGAGAGGAAGAAGAAGATCCTCTTTCTCTCTCTCTCCCTCTCTTTTTTATGCAAGTAGTTTACAAGCGTGCTCTCTGTCTCTTTCGCTTCTCCTCCTGTCGTGTGTGTTTTTGTGTGATTGAAGTGATTAAAGTGCGATACTGATTTTAATTTTCTCTACTGTTTTTCTGTGAAAAGGTGTTTGGTTGGGGAAGGACAGTTGGTCTGTGCGCTGGAGATTGGTGACAGTGAGCAAAGGGTCTCTGAGTGCATCAATTAGATAGGTGAATTAGTGCCAGAGGTTGACAGGTGCATCTTGCGCCGTGCCAACCCAATAGCAGAGCAGAAGCAGAGGAGAGAGGAACCGCTGATGTCAGGTCTCCTTCCAGCCTAGGTGGAGATTCGATGACAGTGGATTCCACTACGACTCCACAAGAAACTACTATTGCCTCAGTAGAAGCTTGAAGCTTCTGCATATAGACTACGGACGAGAAACTCTCAGGACTAGCCGACATGTCGTCTCCCAGTGCTGGAAAGCGACGCATGGACACTGATGTGATAAAACTGTATCCTTTATTATGCAACATCTATTAAAAAGTTTTAGTATTATATTATTGATCATCATGTTATTCAATATATCAATATTTTTGTATATGAATTTACTTTTTGAGTATTTTATCAATTATCAGACAAATTTCTGAATATAAGCCGTGCAATATAAAATACAATTTACATGATGGTAAAGACAATAATTGTTGTCTTATTCACAATACTCATTTTTAAATACTCAATAATGTGTGCTCATATGCAAATATATACGTATGACAAAGTATATATCCTTGCAATATACACTAACTTCCTATGTCTAGTTCACTCTATTACTAGCTTTACCTGGCCTAGCATTATCCCACTGTTATCTGTCTCTCTTCTACCCAAGGGAGGTAAGGCTAAGGCTCAGTATGTGATGTAAACTCTAACGCCTACGAAACTAACTGAGCCTTGTCAGATGGCATTATTAAGGTAGAATTGAATTAGGCTCTCTTGGCTAAAGTCTTGCTGACAGCTGTTTTAAAATCAGCTGATCTCCTTTCTCTTATAGGAATAGAGAGTTTCAGAATAGTTTAAATTCAATAAATAACCTTTGAATGAAATGTTGAGCAAATATGTAATTATTTAATGCAAATTAAAAATATTGTCATAAATATATATGAATTAATCTATGGAATGGACACATTATAAACTTTGTTTATACCACCCTGTCATAGTTATGAATAATGAATAATTAGAAATAAAAAAAACTACTAAAACGAAATTAAGTTTTTATTCTACTTTAATGAATTTTACTATTTATGAAAAAATCAGTAGTCAAGTAGGTGGTAATTACTTCCTTTTTATTAAATGGTAATTCATACGATTTACTACTCACTAAAGTTTTAATTTCACTACAATAAAAGTAATTATTTTCTTGTCCAAAAAAAAAAAAATACAGCAATTTTTTTCATTATTCTAACAAACTGCACTAATTAATTTATTCATTTCTGTCAGTTGTATTTTCCAACTCGAACAAACTATGCACCTTATATACCACTAAAAAAAAAATCACTTCTCCCGATACTCTGTGCTTCTCTCGATACTCTGTGCTTCTCTCTCTCTCCCTCTCTCTCTCTCTCTCTCACTCTCTCTCTCTCTCTCACTCTCTCTCTCACTCTCTCTCACTCTCTCTCTCACTCCCTCTCTCTCTCTCACTCTCTCTGGACGGATAAGTGTCAACATCCAGAAGTCTCGCTCCTGCTCTATTTTAACGATACGGAAGTACTATTTCACTCCCCGGAGTGTTTTGTTAACAGAAATGTAGCTCCACCGGCTCTCAAGCTCTCCGCCTAAGGGCTCATGTTTTACATGGTGTTCTATGAGTCAGGAGTTGCTTTGCTATAGACGACGCTTATCCTAACCTCTAAGATCGACAGTACAACAACGAGCAGATTCTATTTCAACACCTTTCACTGTCGAGAAGATCGTCGCCTCGCACTTAACATCGCCAAATCCACCTCAGTTCTTCACTGCAGTTCACACCAGTGCACGGCTTGCGCAGCCGCAGTTGATCATACAGCACATCGGAAATTTTCAAATCATGCGGGTAACAGTTAGCGGACAGAAAACTGTCAAACACAACATCAACAGAGAGGACCGAGTCCTTTGTTTTGGTTTGCTGCTTGCTGGGAGTCATGGAGAATAGGTGTGCTGTCTCAAAACCCAAGAGTTCGCAGGTGAACGTGCGTGCGTCGCTCCCGCAGCGACGCACGCCTAATACTTCTAACGTCATCACCCCCCCACTAACATACGCCTCTTGGTGCGCCGACGCCTGCTGCCAAGCCGCCCACGTGCAACACTACCATGGGTAGATCTTCGGGGCAGGTAGCTGACACACAGGGAGAGGCGTCGAGCGGGTTAACAACCCGCAGGCGCTCGAGCCAGTGTCGCGAGACAGTGTAGGGCGGGATACTGTTGCACGGGCGCTCTCGAAAAGCAGCATACAATCAACGATGACTGATGGCGGAGAGCTGAAAGATGACACAGAGACAAGCATATCCATAGCGCACGATACCGCCACCATTCAGGTTCTGCCTCCACCGCTGGGGAATGTAAACCTGAATGGTGTTAAAAACGTTCTCGTCCCAGTAAGCACGTTGGAACTCTTTTTACAGAGATTTTACATGCTCGAGAAGCAGCTAGACGCGCTTAAGATCCCTGAGAATCGGATCCCCGTGGAGCGTAGTATTAATAATGCAGTTTCTGACGAAATAACTACCAAGCACACGGAGCTGTGCGCACGGGTCTCTGCCCTCGAGGAGCAAATAAGCAAGCAAAATTCATTACTGCATGATTTGCATGCAAACACAAGCTGCTTCTGGAGTGCAATTCCTCAACCAATGATAAGATAGATAAGGTGTTTTATAATAATGAAGGTATCCAGCGTGCTTGCAGAAAATCTAATGTTTGCGATGCAAATGTCCCTTGCGAGAATGACGCAGAAATAGTATGTTGTACTGGTAGCTCCTCCTCTACTGCCGATGGTAATTTGTCCTCATACCCATTCTGTCGGGCGGGCCTGGGAACTGCTGCCGTGGGTTATCGATCGGATGGTTCTGAGTGCTGCGAAGTGATAATAAATGGAGTATTAAAGCATGATTACGAACCATCAGCCGATGAGCTGAGTGCTATTGCTCTTGCGGTGCTTGGAACCATTTTTCTTTCTATTAAAAAGGAAAATGTTTGTGATACTCGCGTGCTGCGGGATGTGCGCGAGACCCCCTCAGGCGCACTATCCTCCTACGTAGCAAGGCTCAGCAGTACGAGCCTGGTCAGGGAAGTCATGCGGGCCAAGCGTGCGCTCGCCAACAACTATTTTTCGTCGAACAACATTAACGCCGATCTGTTCGCACAGGTTTCTGCTGCCTGCATGACAAATAGGAAAATTTTTATTAATGAGTTTCTGCCTCCACAGAAATTTCATGCCTCCAAAAGTCTGAGGCCCATTGCCCAGGGGCTGGGATTTAAATACGTTTGGCATGCGGGTGGTAGATCCCTGGTCAGGCGCAAGGGGGGTGAGCGTGGGCACGCCTTCGTAACTGCTGTTGATTTACAGGATATTAGTACGGCTTGTCCGTCTGCTCCAATACAACATCTGCCGAGTACTAATTTAACAAACAATATGGACAAAGAAACGAACGTAAATGAGAGGCAGAGAGCAGCACAAGCTTGTGAATCGGCTCAGACGTCGTGACTACGTTCGACTACTAATACAGGGAGAAGGGGTGCGAGTTACCTTAGGGCGGGTTTCGTGAACATTAACTCGTTGAAAGGTCGGCTCGATCAACTTCGACTTTATTTGACAGAGGATTTCTTGTACCATTTCTTTGCCATTGCGGAATCTTGGCTGGGCCCGGACGTTGACGATAATGTCATTTAGATTGAGGGCTACTCTGTGATTAGACAAGACAGGAACATAAACGTAGGTGGAGTTGCCCTGTATGTCCGTAAAAACTTTAGAGTTACAAAGCTGGCATCGTCCAATACTGAAGGAGAGGGGAGGCCTTCTTTCCCTGAATATCTTTACTGCGAAGTACAGCAGTCGTTAGTGTCATGTACAGACCCCCACACATTGCCGTGCAACGTGACACCAAGATCTTTCAGGTACTAAAAGATCTCTGCAGTGACTACAGTCACAAAATCATAGTGGGGGATCTGAGTGCTGACTTATCGTTGGCGGCCAATGCGAATGCCCATACTGTCGATATCCTAGCTAGGAACATGAACCTGCAAATTGTGCCGCATGGCCCAACTTACCGTCACACGCCAAATTCTTTCACCTGGAATGACCTTATTCTCCTAGACGAAAATGACGTAATACTTGACTTCGAGAACGGAAGCCTGCCAAGTTTCGGTAACCGCGCTATTATTGACGTTACGGTTAACCATCTTGTACCTGTAAGAGATTTGTTCTCTTACAGAAATTTCAAGAGTATTTGCCCTAACGCACTTAACGATTTGCTGGCCAGCTGTGACTGGGCAGGCATGAGTTCTGTCGAATCTGATTTGGAGGGAGCTTCAAATAATCTAAATTCTAATTTCAATTTGTGCATTGAGCAACTAGCTTCTTCAAAAACTTTAAAAATTACAAAATATTATGCTCCTTGGCTTGGTTCAGAGCTGAGGGAACTCATAAATAAGCGTAATGCTACCCATAGACGCTATAAGCGTACGGCACGTGCAGAACTGCTTGGTGAGTTTCTGCGGCTCAGCAGTGAGGTAGACATGTGCATTACTCTAGAGCGTAATTCCTTCCTTCACAGATATCTCGCTGACGCTTTAGGTGCTAACAAGAATATTTGGAAGGAAATGCGGAATGTCGGTGTCCTGCCAAAGCGAAATGAGGAGGACCATTTTGGTTTCTTGCCGGGAGAGCTGAACACACACTTTGCGGGAATTTCCGTGTCCCCCTTTGAAAAGTATAGAAGAAGCAACGGATGTTATTTTAACTGCAAGCGAGGAAGGTTTCTCATTTAAACCCGTTAACGTAACTGAAGCCATCCTTGCGATCTCTCACTTCACCTCGCAAGCAAAGATGGAGGACGGAGTTCCTCAAAGTGTAATAGTGAAAGCCTTACCCATTATTGGCGAGTACATAACAAAAATCTTCAACTCCACTTTCGCTCTCGGGATCTTTCCGAGTACTTGGAAGCAGGCAGAGATAATTGCGCTTAAGAAAACGATAACTGTCTCGGACTTTCGTCCCATAGCGCTACTCTGTTATCTCTCCAACGTCCTTGAAAAGATTGCCCATGACCAAATCACGGAGTATTTAAATAACAATATTCTACTTGACCCCCTCCAGGCCGGATTTCGAAGATACCACAGTACCTGGACAGCATTACTGAAACTGACTGACGACCTACGTATGGCTATTGGCAAAAGAAAAATAACACTTCTATTATTATTTGATTTTTCTAAGGCCTTTGATACCGTGTCACCATCCAAGCTATTACGAAAGCATCGTTAGCTGAGATTCTCCCAGTCGGCTCTCCTGTGCGTCAAGTCATACCTGCAAGGTCGTTCTCAAATGGTTATTACCAAAAAAATGGTAATTCTGACTGGCTTGAAACCAATTTGGGTGTCCCACAGGGTTCCGTTCTGGGCCCCCTACTATTCTGCCTATACGTAAATGACTTACGGGACATTCTTGGCGGATATACAATCAAACATATTTTTATTCAGACGACCTCCAAAATTATCTTCACACCACCAAGGATAAAATCTTGGAGGGTTTTACACGACTTTCCTTAACTGCTCAAATGGTGTCTGAATGGGCGGTGAACTCGGGCCTGCGTCTCAATGCTGGCAAAACAAAAGCTATTTGATTTTGATCAAATAAAAATGGCAATGATATCAATTCATTGGATTTGTTAGGCATTGAGATGGAGAATGGGGTTCTCATCCCGTTTAATAGCGATGCTGTGGGTCTCGGTGTTACCCTGGATAGCAAACTAACATAGAAACCGCTTATTGGCCAGGTTACGAAAGAAGTAAATAAGGCTCTTTACAGCCTGCGGTTTATTCGGCCGTGTACCACCGAGACACTCCGCAAAAGATTAGTCGAAACCCTTGTTCAACCTCACTTGGACTAGCACGGTGGTGTACTTAGACGCAACGATCGAACAACGGACGAGACTAGACCGATTAAGTAATATAGGGGTGAGATATATCTTTGGTGTCAGAAGAGACGAACAAATCACCCCCTACTGGAGGCGCCTCGGTTGGCTTGATTGGACTCTCGTAGACTCTATTTCGCTGCTTTACTTCTATACAAAATTACACGCATGCGAGAGCTCAATTATTTGGCTGATTTATTCGAGAAGTACAATCGTAGGCCGTCCAGCAGGGGAGTGCAGCCGGAGCTAAAGATTCCTTCGGTTTCATATGAGACGGGCGAGAGATCCTCCCAAGTTCAGGGCGCGAGTCTCTGGAACTTGCTTCCCCTCTCGCTGCGCCTCAAGCATATTCAAGAGGGCGGTGCGTCAATATCTTCTTGATCGCGAGTCCTAGCCCTCGTATGCTGTCTGCAGCTTCCAGTGACAACGGTATACATAGATTAGTTATAAGTTTGACTAGATATAAAAATCGATAAATTGACGACTGTGATATCACTGTGATAATAACTAACCACTGACTGTGATTACTTCTGTTTTTATTAGTTTACAAGATTTTTCCAGTGTTTAAATAGAAATCTTAAGACTGCAATATTTTTAATATCTTTTAAGTTTTATATTTTTTACTTGTTTTCACTGCGTGTTTTTTACATTGTTTTAATTTTATTCTAAGTTTATATTTTATTTATCTGGACTGCGTTTTATTTTACATTGTTTTTAAGTTGTATTTCTTTGTTTTATGAGTGCTTGACACCTATATTTTATATTTTATATTGTATAATATCAAATATTCTTTTGTTACTCGTTTGCATTTTTAATGTATTTTAAATTTTGCCGTGAAGGCAAATAAAATTTCATCTACCTATCTATCTCTCTCTCTCATACTTGTACTGTGCTCGGCAGTCTGCAGCACGCAGGCTGTCTGCTCCTCATGCTCTCTCTCTCTCTCACTCCAGCGCCGATGCGCTAACTCATCTTCTCTCTCATACCCGTACTGTCGCTCAGCAGCTCGCAGGCTGCTCTCGCATCATGTTCTCTCTCTCTCGCTCTCTCTTACACTGCCGGCACTCAGTCAGTGTCGCCGCCGGCCTCGCTCACCGCGTCCGAGTCATCCCGCGTGTGCTTGTGTGTGCGTCTCGCATGTGTGGCAGTGATGTGTGTGTGTGTGTGCCAGTGCTGTGTGCATGTGGATACTACGAACTGCCTGACGTCTGGCTCCGGGCTCCTCGTGCGTCGCCTGCTCTGCCGCTCGTCAAGGCGGCTGCCGTGCACACATAGGCACGTTCGCCTTCGGCGCACTGTATATTCACTCATATGTCGTTGACGAGCCGCGCGGGGGTGTGTCGCGGCTCTCTCCAGCCTTGCTCTGCTTTCCATCATCGCGGACATCGTCATCGTCCCCTTCGAGGTCGTGCCCGGGCCTCGGGTATGTGTGTATGGGTGTGTCTGTGCGTCGTCTGCGCCGTTCGTACCTCGACAAGAAAAACACACCTGTTAGCTATGTGTATATGTGTATGTATACACAGAGCCAGGTATCGTGGGAGACGGCCACGAGCTCGTTCGCATCTACTGTGATGCCAAAAAATAGCATCACAATATATAACAGGTGAGGTAAGAGGTATATGTAAAAAGTTAGGTTGACCTGATAAGGACGATGTGTTTGAGAAAACACACCTCTAACTGGTTTTTCCCGGACTTTTTACTGTGTATATACGTTATGTTACGTTCCGGGACGGGTTCTTATTTCCGGAACATTCACAGCCCCTCCTCAAAATAACGTTAAAATATAGTTAGAAATGGGTCTTTTGGATGATACTATTGCTCCTCAAAACCCCTTCTCCCTCCTGCCGCCTCCTCTCCTCTCTTCCACCCCTCCTCAGTCCCTCCTCAGCCTCTCCACCTTCTCCTCCTCATTGCACACACTTCAAGATGCATATCTTTTTATGTGTTTTATAATATTTCTAAAATAAATATTGACTTATAAGGATATGAAGATTGATAACATGTTCAAAAAGAATATGCATATAAAAAAATGTTCCCCGATTCTCTGGAGGATACTATTACAGTATTTTCTAATTTTTTTATGTAATCTATGTTAATGGTCCTTATAAGTATATTACCTTTAAAAAAGGTATTTGTAAAATCCTTTTCTATCTTTTCCACGACATCCAAGAGGTAGATAGAGTGGCGCGTTTCTTTTGTTTACTAACCTTGATTCATTTCTAATACTTAAGATTTTTATTATTTTTTCAAAATATAAAGTTAGTAAAAGAAGGCCTATTCCTCTATTAAAAAACTATAAATTTTCCAATGGTCAAATAGCCTATTTTTCTTTTACCCTTGAAAAAGATGGAAAAAATAAATATCCAATTCTTTTAAAAGCAACTGTTTATTAATTTTTACTGTACAAAGAATTAACTATCGAAAATTTCTTTCCAAACTATCTTTCCTATTTCTTTTGAATTCTCTAACTCATTTTGTATTTATATATTTATTGAATTTTTACATTTGGATCAAGCAACATATAATTGACCAAGAGAAAATAAAGGTCTTTTAAGAAACAATCCTACATAATTAAAACTTTGACATTGAGATTTATTGATTGCCATTGAAAATGCTAACACAATACGTAATTGTTTTCTATAAAGTACAAATGGCAAAGATGATGATTCTCCTGTACTCAGAGTTATTCTAGGAATAAAAATCATTGTTCCAAATTTTTCCCCTGTAATGAGGAGCTAAAATAATACGATCATTAGAATTGTTTTAGTAATATCTTTATAAATTTCGAAACAAACATTTTCTGTTATCCAATGATCAGGAATTATGAATGGGTTAATTTCTCCTTGACTAATTTTTAATAAAAATTTTGAAAATATATTATTTTGTGTTGGCATATTTTTTTTTTAATTTATAAATTATAAAACGTGACCAGAACTCAGAAAATTTTATTGTTTCTTCAATTATTGCGCTTCTGAAACCATTTCTTATTACTGGAAGAGTTTATCTAAAATCTCCACCTGAAATCATCAATTTTCCTCCAAAGGTAAGTTACTTGAACATAAATCTTTCGGGGTTTCATCTATAATTTCTAAGTAATTTAATAATGAAATTTCGAAATTATTTAAATCTAAAGGTAATCTGAATTTTATGTGAGTTTTCATTCCATTTGGTAATAAAATTGACGATATTCATGTCCACGTCATCGATTTATTTATTTATTTATTTTTATAATTTATTTTTTTATTAACTAGATAATACATAGTATTCTACATAGGTATATAAAATACCTCAGCTAGACCTGGCAATATACAATAATATAACAAAAAGTACTTAATAATAGTATAAACATTTACAATATATGTCGATAATTTGATTTATATCAAGGACAGGTAGATAGTACAAACAAAATTTAGTAACATTTTAATAATTCTGGATTACCCATTTTTTAAGTTTTTTCTTAATTACATTAATATTATTTGCAATATTCTTTAATTCAGTTGGAAATGAATTAAATGCTCTAATCCCTATTATGCAGCTGTTCTTGTTACTAACAGTTTTGTTTATTTTGGGCATTTGTATATTTTTTCTTCTTGTGTTATTTGTTTGATTATTACATCTGTCATTAAGTTCCGCATAATGATACAAAAGTGATTGAAAAACAAAAAGTTGCTCTACATTTAGAGGTCTATCCTCTATTTTAAACGTGTTTCTGAATATAATTTTCAATATTCTATTTTGTAGACATTGTTATGGTCTTATCGAGTTATTATATGCTCCACCCCAGGAAATTATACTGATGTAAGCTCAGCCGGTAGAGGAGGGAAAGTAAATTATAAGAAAAACAATTAAGGTTAACTAATAATAAAAATCTGACGGTAGAGCGTGTAAAAGAAAAACAACTAAAATAAAATAAAATAATCCGCGTATAATAAAAGAAAACG
>JAYJLV010000027.1:317862-328793 GCA_036873485.1 Torymus texanus | reverse complement strand
TCTCTCTCTCTCTCTTTCTCTCTCTCTCTCTCTCTTTCTCTCTCTCTCTCTCTCTCTCTCTCTCTCTCTCTCTCTCTTCGTCTCTTTGATATTTTGAAATGTGGAAAGAAAATAATGAATTATATATTCGTAATCTGTTATTATTACTTTTTAATGGTTCAAGCTAAAATGATGAATTATACTTTTACGGTTATCTTAACGAAATACTTGCAGATTTCTTCTATATGAATTATTATTGAGCATGAAAAACTTTATTATATATATCCTTGACAGTGTAGTATAAAGTTTGAAAAACCAGTTTTATATGAAAATGAGCTGGCAGTATTTTGTACGATGTATTTTGGTGTATTAACGACTTTTGGGCTCCGACATTAATTATAATAATATATAACTGTAGCAGTTACGAAAGTTTGTTAAATAACTTTATCTTTTTCGATACTAAACTCTTTTACATAGAGAGTGCTTTGTTTACTGAAATTAATTTTTTAATACTACATCTTGACTGTAGCTCAGTCAGTCGTATATTTATTTAAAATTTCATATTAAAATAATTAAATCAAATCATCAAGCCTTAAAGTATCACTACTAACGGACATTTATCTTTTACTTTTCAGCGCCTTACGAGGGAGGAATATGGAAGGTGCGCGTCCATCTGCCGGAGCATTATCCTTTCAAATCGCCCTCCATCGGCTTCATGAACAAAGTATACCATCCGAACATCGACGAGGTTTCGGGTACCGTCTGCCTCGACGTTATCAATCAAGCCTGGACGGCTCTGTACGGTAAGAATCACATTATCTCTCTTGTATTGTCCGGTTTGTAGAATTTCTGGCGAAATTTCTTGTCCAGTTGATAAAGCACATTCTCCTCGGTTGCTATTGATATGTTGGTTATCGCTTCTTCTTACCACGTATTTAAAAGTTTTCTGGGAAGCGAAAGGTGTCACAATGAATGTGTATGTCCGCTCGCTGAAGATCAAATTACGGACATTTGCATAAAGCGATATAAAGTCAACTAATTATTTATTTATTTATTTACCAGAAATGATACAAAAGATACATAATGCAGCTAGTACCAGGATATAACAGACGCTTGAAATTCCGATCGTTCATAACGTACGAAAAAAACCAAAATTTTCAATTTCTATTGAAATAGGTCTTTTATGATAAAATACCGTTCATATTACCTTATATCGATATAAAAACATATTTAACAGGTGACTACCCTTAAAAAGCACCCCCAAACTACCTCCAAAAAGAGGAAAACTTTTTTCTGTACTCATAACGGCGTTAGGAAAATGTTTTTTTTCGTATCATTTTTTGACGTCTCAAGTAGTCTTACAATGAATTTTGAACAAAACCCCTCTACCGGAACTAACCCTTCCGGCTAAGGGAGGAGGTCGAAAAACGAAAACAAAAATCCCAAAGTCGCAAAAGTTTCGTTAGGAAAAATGTTTTTTTTTCCTATCAGTTTTAGACGTCCCTAGTAGTAGTGCTATAAATTTTGAACGAAATCGCTCCACCGGAACTACTCTTTAGAGTAAGGGTGCAAGTCGAAAAACGGAAATAATCGCTCAAAGTCGTAAAAATTACGTTAGGAAAAATTTTTCGTTTGCTATCAGTTTTAAACGTCAAAAGTAGTAGTTCAGTAAATAATATTAAATGTTTTTTTACGGACTAATTACGCATAATTATTAAATGTTTTTTTACGGATTAATGCTTAAAAAACATCAACTTTATTAATTCAACTGACTTTTCTTGCAAGATTATTACATTGAATGTACGAGTTTGTACATTTTTCCACTATTTTTATATCTTTCAAGGTATTCTTAGTTATTTTAATAAAAGAATGACTGAGACCAGTGGTCTGATGTCTTCGAAACCTGTTATTGTAAAAATTTAAAAACTACTAATTTACATTTTTATCAGGTAATTTATTTATAGCAAATATCTTAACTTTATTATTTTTTACAGATCTGTCAAATATCTTCGAATCTTTCCTGCCTCAACTGTTAACATATCCAAATCCCATCGATCCGTTGAACGGTGACGCAGCTGCAATGTATCTTCATAAACCGGAAGAGTACAAGAAAAAAGTTGCTGGTAAATAACCCTGTAATATACGTAACAGTGATCTACAATTTTTATTCAGAAAACGAAAGTTTTTGGTACAGAGAGGTTTGACTGAAAATAACACAAAAATAAAAATAGTGGTCTCTGTTCCAGACGACCGTATCATATTCCGATACATTTTGGTGCGTTGAATCCAAATATCGCCTTCATTTCGCATTATCACATTATGAGTTTGAGATACCTATAGGTATCTCCATCTCTAATAATTAACTCTAAAAATTTTGAAATATCTTCAATTTAAGATAAAAAATATGTTTATTTAATATTGAATCAATGGCATTGTAAGCACTAATAATGCCCTAAAAATCTATTTTGAATCAACTAACCAGGATTTTCCTTTTTCAAGAAATATTTAATTAACATTTTAAGGTATGTAAATATGATTTTTTCCTTCTTGAAGAAATACTGACTGAAAATTTTAATTGTATGTTTGTTGAAGACAAAAAATTGTATTCAAATAATTCAAAATGGATTATGTAGGTCATGATTAGATACACACACACACACACACACACACGCACGCACGCACGCACGCACACGCACTGCCCCTGATTAAATAATGAAACAATGTTTTTGACCTCAAAATGGAGACACAAGGCCATATTTAGGTTCATCATGTCAAAAAAAAAAAACATAAAGATATGATAGTTGGTCTTCTATACAGATCACTTTTTTATATTTGTGTGCCTATGTATAATCGATGTAATGCTTTGTGCAAAAGATTATATTCTACTTAATTTAAAGTGATACAGATAAATGAGTGTATGGCAAATCTCTTTCTTTTGTATTAGTATTAAATCAAATAAGTTTTAGAAAGAAAAAATAGTTACAAAAGATTTAATACTGAATATTGCATTGTTATTCGAAGATGTTAGATTTCACTGAACTGATTACATTGCAGATTACGTGAGGAAATATGCGACGGAAGAGGCGCTCCGGGACCAAGAGAACGGCGCCACGGGCAATGGCATGTCGTCCGACAGTGAGTCCTCGATGAGCGACTTCAGCGAGGACGAGGCGCAGGACATGGAGTTGTAAGCCGACGAGCGAGCGACGACGGCACGACAACACCACTTATTGCTACTCAACGCCATAAAAGAAATGTGGAAGATATACCGGCAGCGGGCGTCAGCAGAAGCACCAGCAGCAGCCTCTTCTCAGTCTCACAAAAACACACATACACACATGATTTCTTGCAGAAACATATATACCTCCGAGGAACGTATCGCTCGTCTTACCAAATAGATCGTCGTGCTCTCCTTGCGTTCGAAGAACAAGTGGGATCCTCGAAAACACGACGAAAGACGCGGTGTGTACCGCGGGGCCCAAGCGCTAATAAAAAGCTAAGGGCCATCGAGAGTTGGACGAAACATCCGAATAGGGAAAATTTCAAGTGTGTCGTCAATGTCAGGGTTTGAAAGATAGGGAAACGAGTGGCAGGAATAAAAGAAGGAAAGATTGATAAGGGGGAAGGGGGTGAGAGAGATAGAAAGATAGAGAGACAAAGGAAAACGTTGCGAGGTTGAGAATATATAGTTTTACGAAGTTTAATAATGGTAATAGAAATCCGTGCTCTTTCAAAGCTTACGTTGAGCTAATAATTAATAGCTTCGGCTCTTTTTCTCTTGAGATTCTGTACAGTGTCAAACAAAAAAAAAAAAGAGTTTCATTATTTTCGTTTTTTTTTTGGAATTTTTCAATGTTTTACGAAAATGGACAAAGTGATGTTTTGATGATCTGTGATGGAATTTTCGCGTATTTTATTGACTTTTTTGTACCAGTTGTAAGAAATTTTGCAATCCTCTTCAACATTAAAATTTCTAATATTTTTAAATTTTTTTAATTTATCTTTTCTAAAGAATTAATTTTTATTTCATTTTAAAAAATTTTTTTTTATTAACCTAATTAAATTTACATAGCAATTTTCAAAATATGGATGTCGTAATAAAAAATTTATTTTGCAGCAAATATCAATTTTAATTTTTTTCTGTTACTTAAATTATTTACTATGAAATAATACTGAACAATCATTGGAGTAGAACAAATAAACAGAATCAAAGTGAAATAGGGACAATTGAAAATAAAACTATTAAAGTAAAAAGAAATGTAATTTTACAAAACTTGATTGTATCTGCGCTGCAGTCCATCTGATAAAACTCTTTTAGATTGTAAGTTTTGTCGCTTATTTTTATGTCGTAAGTCTTTACAAATGGTCAATGAAATATGTATCTTGGTACAAGTGTGTAAATTAATTTACAAAGACGGCTATAGGAAAAGAAAGAAATATCATCTGAATTCTCGGTTGTTCAAACTCTGATGTTTTTTTTTTTGTGATTCTGCACGTGGTTCACGACGATGATACCCCATATAGCACAAATATTTTAAGGGATTACGTTTGCTGGGTAAACCATTTGCAACGAAGTCGAATTTCAATGCGAATAAAGTTTTTTTCTCAAGATAACTGCAAAACATTCAGTACGTAATTTAATCAAAGATCTTAAGGAAAAAATTGAGCGTACTATGGTGAGAGCAATTACATTGAAAATAAATTAATAAATGAAAATGTGCGTGGATTTGTGCCTGATAATTTCATTGGCGAAGCATAATAAATCACGGAATGGCAGTATATTACTAAAATAGTCAAATTAAGCAATGAGAATACCGTCTTTAATATTTTAACTTTTAGTTTTAGACGTTATAACAAAATAATTAAATTTGTTCATATGTTTTCTATGGGTTTCATAGAATATATCTTTGATTTATTAAATAAAATAAAATTAATTTTTAAAACTAATAATGAAATGGTAATTCTCTCCGAGTAAAACGCATATAAAATAAAAAATATAAGTGCTTTAAGAGGGCGAGCGATTCTCCGGATCGGAATAATAGAATGAATTCGTGTTCTCAGATCTCACACATTACGATTTATGAAGATATAAATATACATACACTTAGCGCTATTTTAATTAGTTGTTATACATTAATAAACGTACTCGTACGACTTTATTAGTAAATACGTCGATTTATTGATATTGAATTGGATTGTCTAACAAAGTGGAATTATATAGTTTTTAATAATAATATTCTTGTTTTTTTATAAGTTGTTTTATTTCTCCCATTGAATGATTTTTATGAAGCGTTTATTGATAGGTCTTCTTCTTATTTTTTCTTTCTTTGGTACACCCAATATGAGTCATCGATTTTCGAATGCAATAATTGTATAAAAAAAGTCGAAAAATGAGAAAAAAGCGTTGTTGTAGTGTATAGAGGAAATGTGATAAAAGGAAGGGAAATTGGCTCCTACTATGAGTAAACAATTTTAAGATGTAACTCGAGATTGTAACTCTTTCAGAATAAAAAGGGAAAATGACAAAGCTCCAATTATACAAGTTTTAAACTTGCGTACCGTTTGAATAATCTAAAGCGATATTTTTTTAAAAAAAAGAACGTTATCAATTCTAAAAGAATCTGTATAACGAGTTTTCATGAAACAGATAATACACGTACATATACATATACACAAATACATCGTCTCATGAAAAGGTCTCATATGTAACTTTTTCGCCATTACACCGCAAATATTATTGAAAGTAGTCATAAATCTTTTTCGTTTTATTACAGAATTGAATAAAAATAGCAAATTCATAGCGAGTTACTTAAATAGTAAATTAAATTTGATATTAACATGTAAACAAAAATATTGGTTTTCGAGATTTTTAATGCTTGAAGTAGACGTAAATGGTATTTACTTTATAAAATTTAGTTAAAAAGGTAAAAAAGCTTTTATTTTCTACATTCGACTTTTTCAAACTGTACACGCGACATGCATTTCAAATTCATACCGGCCGTTCGACAGTTTTAGTGCGTAAATGTAATTACAGTTATTTAAAAATATATATAAAAATAAGATCGTATGTACTTTTCAATTGAAAAATGAATCATGTTTGTCGCGATTTGATCGATGTGTAGTAGAATATGTTATTATTCTAAAAGTGACTGTGATGCGTGTTTGCGATTTTACTGACAGGACTGTTAAACCAAATTTCTCGAACATAAATTTGACAAAATTTAAAACTTCAAAATTAAATTATAGAATTATTTTACTTTCTAATCATCTTATATTTCTGAAGTATGAGTCCTTATTATTTCGAATTTTAAATCGCTACTTTTTATCAATTTAATAAAATACTTTCGTAAAAAAATTTTGCAATTTCCCCCTTTAGCTATGATAATGTTAAAGATCTAATAAATAACCATTGTCGTGAAGTTCAATGATAAATTACATACTGTTGGTGAATTAATTACCAGCATATTCTATAAATAAGTAATTACATGCAAAATGTTTGACAATGTTGATTTAAATAATCACAAATTAGTAATCATAATTTTATGGATAATACAAAATTTTACGTGCGACCAGAAAAGTTAATTATAATTTTATAAAAGTTGCAGTCCCGGTGTGTCACTGAAGATCGCTGAGATATTTATGTATAAAAAAAAAAGAAAGAAAAAATACAAAGTTTGCACGTCGATTATAAATGTTTCTGTAAGACGCCTCGGTAAACGACAACCATGGCATTGTATGTGGGTACTACATACATTATTACAAATATTTACATACAAAGTAAATTTAACTGATAATAGAAGTGATAAGTATATTATTAATATATGATACTATAAAAAATATATATTATATTAAATCGATGATATTGAATGAGATGCAATTTTTGGTACAATAAACTGAACAAATCTATTATTGTTGTTTTTAATTTATATTTTAATATTTGTCATTTTCTTCCTTTTAGTCAATGTTGTAGACACTTAATCTGTTCATTCTATATTTTGACTGGAATTTTTTTTTTTTAAATTCTTTTGAAAATGAAAATATTCTTTATTTTGTTAATGTTGAAGGATTTTGAGCTAATTTTTCCTGAAGATTCTGTAAAATAGTGAAGCCTCTTTTAAGCTGGAATATTCTATTTTTCGCACAGAATGTGTAGATCTTTGTAATTTTATCACTATATGCCAATATGCAGCTTTTTTTAACTTTTTCTGAACGTAATCATCATGCGACTATGTCTTATCTGAAAGTAAACATAGAAGTGTACGTATACCCTTGTACTGTCATATATAAAATATAAGCAAGTAGAGGTGGGTAACATATATATCCAAGTTGCAGCGTGCATCTAACCTATAATGTATCTTCGAAACATCTTTTATTTTGAAGGTGAATTATCATATTTAATTTTTAAAATATTTTTAAAACCTTATAAATTGATTCTTATACTTACCAGTAAAATATTTGTATAAATCTTTACGAAAAGATAAAAATGAACAAAATCTATATAGTGAAAACACGAAAATTTTTGTTGCGATTTTAATAACATTTTACAAAATTTTTTATTTTGACTACTTCATGTATTATTTGATTAGCAAATTATACTATTAAAATATCGACGTTTAAAATTTATTATTTTTTAAGACTTAGGGTTGAATTATTTAGAATGGAAAGTGAAGCAAAAATAACAATTTTGGTAACGGGTTTCGGACCTTTTCGAAATTATAAAATAAATGCCAGTTGGGAAGCAGTAAAGTTACTTCCAGAATTAGTTAATACTTCGAGTATATCATCTGATATAAATTTGATTATTCAAGAAATTCCTGTTTCTTATGAAGATGTAACATTTAAAGTAAAAGAACTGTGGGAAAAATACAAACCTTCAGTGAGTACTATAATTACCTATATTCAATTTGATTTCTTTATAAATAAAAGAAACAAAATATTGATTTAATTTTTCATTTTAGATAATAATACATGTGGGTGTAAGTGAACAGGCAGAGTGCTTAACAATTGAATATCAAGCTAACAGTAAAGGTTATAAAAAACCTGATGTTCACCAGAGATACCTGAATGAAAGTACTATTAAGCACCAAATCCTACAAACTAAATGCAGTATTGAAAAAATTTGTGAAATGGTTAATAAACGTTTGTGTGAAGAAGACTGTAAAGCATGCATTTCTTATGACGCAGGGAGATATTTATGCGAGTTTATTTATTATCAATCACTTAGTATTGGAGAACCAGAAGTTCTTTTTGTTCATGTACCGGAACTACACAAATATGCAAGTACAAAAACTGCAAAAGGACTTTTAGAAATTCTTATTCAATTAGTCGAGTGTAAAAAAACATGCAACAAACGATAGCTTTTCATTATTTTTTAAAAAATTTATATTCTCTACTGTACAAATATATTTTAAATATAATTTTTATAAAAAAAATTTAATCTTATAATTATTCAGCCTATTGCTCTCCAGGGGTAAATTTTGTTCTAATAGGTGCTATATTATTTTTCAACTCTCTTGAATGAGGCTTTCTCAACATTTCAGCAACATGTCCCATTTGTATTGTGCAGTCAGGATGTAAATTAGGAGGTAATGTTCGACATTCTCTTTCAAAAATTAATGCTAACCCTTCTAATAATTCTATAAATCCCAATGACAAAGCTGCTCTACGAAGTCTGTTAAGTTCCTGTAATGAGAAAGTAAAATTAAACTTTAATTTTGCACACTATGTTGTGTATATTATATATCTACATTGTCTTTAGAAACTATTGATCTTTTAATGTTTGAATTCTTTTTTCTGTTTTACTACTTACTTTGTAGAAGTTTTGAGTTTTTTCTGGTAGCTTTCTTGCATGCCTAAGAATTTTCTGAATATCAGATTGCAAACCAACTTGCCGTATCCAAGATGGTGCATTTAATGAATAACTTCTTTTTTCTGCTGGCCTTACAGGGAAAGGATTTTCTACATTTTTACAGTTTGAATCAATAGGTCCTAAATTTTTAAGGTTTCCAAGCCAAGGCACAACATCTGTACCATGTTCTAGAGCAGTCAACATTAAATTGGATTTTTTTTTAGTATCTGCCCATGAATAAATAAAACCATACCAGTCAGTATTTAATAAACATAAAGCTGCCATGTTTTCAACCTAAGAAAGTTAAATACAAATAAATGACAAGTATATTTTTTTACAAATTTATAATTTTTATTAATTAAAATAAATATTTATGATGCTCACCTTAAGTGCTCCATGTAATAAAACACAAAATGATGGTATTTTTCCTTCATCTGTAATATCTTCTGTATCAGAGTCATCTTCTAAAGAAATACCTTGCATACTAACAGTTTTTTCAGTAAGTAAAGGTAGTATTAAATGCCGAGAAATTGAAGTTGGACTTCCAACATCAGCTACAGATATGAAACCACATATCTCAATAGTTTTAGATATAGTTAACCCTGTTAGTAACTCAAAATCAGATTTTTTAGTATATGGCTAAAAGAAAAAATAATATTAATTTAAAAGGTATGTTTTGTTGTACTTATAAATTTTGTTATATACAGACCATTGGTGGAGGTGATAATAATATGCGGGAGCCAAGATGTCCACATTTTAAATATCCCTGAAATGAAGTATAATTTGTTTCTGCTAGTTTTTTAAAACAATTTATAACTGATGATTTTGTAAGTTGTCCTTCTGGTATTAAAAGCATACTATCAGATCCAGCTAAATCAACAAGTTTTTGGTACAATGGCATAGAATTTGATAAACTAGGATCTAAATAAATTACAAATAAAAATTAAAAAAGAACACTTAACAAATAATCAAGAAATTTTATTATTTTTAAATATATAATATTTAAATTTCTTACCTAACTGGCTAGCTACACAGACAAGAGTTAATTTTCCAGGATAAGGAAAAGGCAATGGAAAAGGATTTGATTCTTTTGGAAAATTAAGAGAATTTAAAGAATCGCTTAAAGACATAGGCCCTACTCCAGGATTACCATCAGTAATTACAATCACTTGACATGGTGTAGTACCTCCCCATTCAGAAACTACAACATTATTTACACCATGTAAAGCTGCTTCTATACAAGTTTTATCACATTCTTCTATATTTTGCAGTTTTGTTCTTATCAAATCATAGTCTCTTGTAAATGGGCATACAACTTCATAAAGAGATGAAAACACAATCTAAAATAAAGCAATCAAATTATTAGAGTTGGTCTTTTGTTTATTGTAGAAAGTTCAAAGAAAAAAAATTAACTTAATTAAAATTAATATAAAATATTTTATGTATAATATAAAATTTACCAAAGAAACAAATTCTAGTTTTGAATGAGTTTGCAAATATTGTAAAATAGTGTTTATTCCTTGAACAGCTAAGTGATGTCTAGTTAGTTGTTCACTTTGTGGACCCTCTCCTGTGTTTGCACCAACAACTGGTCTTCGCATTGAAAGAGAAACATCTAATGCTATAATGGTAGGCATTTTTTATTTCTTCCTAATATATTACTTGGATTAATATTTTAATCTACGTTATAACAATAACTTTAACATTATCAACAACAACACTTTTAGGTTATAAAATCTTATCTTATTTTTTATTCCTCAAACGGCATAACACGTTTAATTAAAACAAATCATTTCAATATAAAAGAAATAATTAATATATAGCGTTTTTTACGCGAAAATACATTATTTTAAACAAACATCCCGATGCGGTGATCTTTGATTTCAGTGCCAGCTTCATGTATACAATATACCTATATCGAATTCTGCACATGAAGAATATGGCTATTAAGTCACTGGCTGGCCGCTGGCGGCTGCTGCAGTGCTACCATAGCGACCGCGCGCCGGACGACTCTTTTTCTCCGCCGGCCAGCGATGCCGAAAGTAGTACGGGTCCGAGCGGGAAATTTAAAAAATATTCATTTTTGCTTGAAAAAATTTATTTT